>CM044050.1:44251813-44253799 GCA_024086825.1 Abrus pulchellus subsp. cantoniensis | reverse complement strand
ACGTATTGCTCTCAAACCCTAAACCCTAAACCCTAAACCCTAAACCCTAAACCCTAAACCCTAAACCCTAAACCCTAAACCCTAAACCCTAAACCCTAAACCCTAAACCCTAAACCCTAAACCCTAAACCCTAAACCCTAAACCCTAAACCCTAAACCCTAAACCCTAAACCCTAAACCCTAAACCCTAAACCCTAAACCCTAAACCCTAAACCCTAAACCCTAAACCCTAAACCCTAAACCCTAAACCCTAAACCCTAAACCCTAAACCCTAAACCCTAAACCCTAAACCCTAAACCCTAAACCCTAAACCCTAAACCCTAAACCCTAAACCCTAAACCCTAAACCCTAAACCCTAAACCCTAAACCCTAAACCCTAAACCCTAAACCCTAAACCCTAAACCCTAAACCCTAAACCCTAAACCCTAAACCCTAAACCCTAAACCCTAAACCCTAAACCCTAAACCCTAAACCCTAAACCCTAAACCCTAAACCCTAAACCCTAAACCCTAAACCCTAAACCCTAAACCCTAAACCCTAAACCCTAAACCCTAAACCCTAAACCCTAAACCCTAAACCCTAAACCCTAAACCCTAAACCCTAAACCCTAAACCCTAAACCCTAAACCCTAAACCCTAAACCCTAAACCCTAAACCCTAAACCCTAAACCCTAAACCCTAAACCCTAAACCCTAAACCCTAAACCCTAAACCCTAAACCCTAAACCCTAAACCCTAAACCCTAAACCCTAAACCCTAAACCCTAAACCCTAAACCCTAAACCCTAAACCCTAAACCCTAAACCCTAAACCCTAAACCCTAAACCCTAAACCCTAAACCCTAAACCCTAAACCCTAAACCCTAAACCCTAAACCCTAAACCCTAAACCCTAAACCCTAAACCCTAAACCCTAAACCCTAAACCCTAAACCCTAAACCCTAAACCCTAAACCCTAAACCCTAAACCCTAAACCCTAAACCCTAAACCCTAAACCCTAAACCCTAAACCCTAAACCCTAAACCCTAAACCCTAAACCCTAAACCCTAAACCCTAAACCCTAAACCCTAAACCCTAAACCCTAAACCCTAAACCCTAAACCCTAAACCCTAAACCCTAAACCCTAAACCCTAAACCCTAAACCCTAAACCCTAAACCCTAAACCCTAAACCCTAAACCCTAAACCCTAAACCCTAAACCCTAAACCCTAAACCCTAAACCCTAAACCCTAAACCCTAAACCCTAAACCCTAAACCCTAAACCCTAAACCCTAAACCCTAAACCCTAAACCCTAAACCCTAAACCCTAAACCCTAAACCCTAAACCCTAAACCCTAAACCCTAAACCCTAAACCCTAAACCCTAAACCCTAAACCCTAAACCCTAAACCCTAAACCCTAAACCCTAAACCCTAAACCCTAAACCCTAAACCCTAAACCCTAAACCCTAAACCCTAAACCCTAAACCCTAAACCCTAAACCCTAAACCCTAAACCCTAAACCCTAAACCCTAAACCCTAAACCCTAAACCCTAAACCCTAAACCCTAAACCCTAAACCCTAAACCCTAAACCCTAAACCCTAAACCCTAAACCCTAAACCCTAAACCCTAAACCCTAAACCCTAAACCCTAAACCCTAAACCCTAAACCCTAAACCCTAAACCCTAAACCCTAAACCCTAAACCCTAAACCCTAAACCCTAAACCCTAAACCCTAAACCCTAAACCCTAAACCCTAAACCCTAAACCCTAAACCCTAAACCCTAAACCCTAAACCCTAAACCCTAAACCCTAAACCCTAAACCCTAAACCCTAAACCCTAAACCCTAAACCCTAAACCCTAAACCCTAAACCCTAAACCCTAAACCCTAAACCCTAAACCCTAAACCCTAAACCCTAAACCCTAAACCCTAAACCCTAAACCCTAAACCCTAAACCCTAAACCCTAAACCCTAAACCCTAAACCCTAAACCCTAAACCCTAAACCCTAAACCC
>CM044050.1:44016813-44246813 GCA_024086825.1 Abrus pulchellus subsp. cantoniensis | reverse complement strand
CTTCTAGAAGACCTTATACGTTACAACCTCAAGTGATTAAAATGTCAATATAAAGAGTGGCAAAAAAATTATAAAAAAGTGGTTGACAGTTCAGATTGAGAATCTTTTGTCATTTTTTTCATTTCCATTCGTTTTAACTGCATAGGAGAGTTAGAGAGAGAGAGATAGGAATTGGAAGACTTTTAGGTTTCAATCCTTGAGGAATCAGGTTGATGATTGGATTTTTGAAAATATTCTTCTTCTACTGCTCTTCTTCTTCTTCTCTGTCTTTTCTTTCTCTATTTGTAATGTTGTTCTAAACCTTTTTTGTTAGAGATTTATGGATCTAGATTTGATATTGTAATTTAATTGTAGATCTGACTTTGAGATTTTAATTGATTTAAGCATTTGATTCCATTTTTAATGCAATTGTTGGATTAATCATTCAATTGAATTAAACTTAGGGAATTTTTTATCAATAAAAATTGAGTTAGTTTCTCAGATCTGAATCATATGCCAAGTTTAATTGATATCTTAGGGATATGTATTCATAACCTTGTAATCCTATAATCTCCAAGGCTTAATGCAATGTTTTATTGAATTACACTTAAAAAATTATGGTAATTTAGTTATATATTAGGATTAATGCAGCAATGGATTGTCGTTTGATTAAATAAGTGAAATTAATTATCAATCAATTAAAACTTTTAAGAGTCCAGAACATAATTAGATTCAATTGAAAATATGGTGAAATAATTCTTAACTACTCTCCACATAGCATTTTAACACAAATTCATAACTCTGTTTTACAACACTTTAATAGCTTTCTATTGTTGTTATTTCTTACCTTTACATGTTACAAACCTTCCAAATAAATTATGAAGTGATAGTTGATAATTAAGATCCTCGAGGACGTTACTTGGGACTCAAAATTAAATTTCAAATTTTATTACTTGCTACAACTACTAGTACACTTGTTAGTTAATTTACTTTAATACACTCATTGCGAAGGTAACAAGTTTTTGGCGCCATTGTTAGGAATTTTTATATTTTCAATATCATTACTAGCAATGAGACAAATAGATTGAGCTTTTATTTTCTGTTTTTCTTATAATTTTGTTTTTATGTACTTGAAATTCATATTGCTTTGTGATGGTTTTCTGTACACCTTAATTTTTCAGTTTTGCAAAATCTTTGTAATATTGTATTGTGTGTTTAGGATATATGTTTACATACTAGTTTACTTTTTTAATTTATTTTAAAATATTCTGTTATTAAAATTTTTCATTCAGCTGTCTAATATTCTGATCATTTTCAAGTTGCTTTTGTTCTTCTTTAGTTTTCTTTGTGTTTTATGCGAGGGAAAAACAAAAACAAATCTACTCTTGGATTTGATTCGGATATTGACAAAACCTTGAAAAGGTTGAGAAATGAATTAAGAGCAGAGAATTCAACAAGTAAAGAGCAAGAATTTGAATCTACACATTCTTCACCTAAATTCAAAGAATTTCAAATTCCTTCTCCTATACCACCCACACCTCAAGAATTCATGATGACTGAACAAAATAGGCTGAGAACGTTTGGGAACTATGCGTGCCTAACATGCAGGGATACAATTCCTCTATAGTCTGACCAACAATATAGGCCAATCACTTTGAAATAAAACCAGCTTTACTTCATTTAGTGTAGGAAGACCAATTTTTTGGTACAATTTTTGATGACTCTAACTTGCACATTTCTAATTTTTTATAGCTATATGACACAATTGGAATGAATGGAGTAAGTGAGAATGCTATTAGATTGAGATTGTTTCCATTCTCTTTAAGAGACAAGGCTAAATGTTGGCTTCAAGCACAACCACAAGGAAGCATAACTACATGGGTAGATCTTATCAATAAGTTTCTAACTAAATACTCCCCTCTATCTAAAACTACCAAGCTGAGAGGGGAAATCACATAATTTGTACAACAAGAAGAAGAGTCATTATATGAAGCTTGGGAGAGATATAAAGAGCTTTTAATAAAGTGTCCACACTATTGCATACCTGAATGGATGTAGTTGGAGACATTCTACAATGGAATGAGTCCAGTAACTAGAACCATGCTTGACACAGTTGCGGGCGTATCCTTAAATACCAAATCTTTAGAGGAAGCTCAAAGGATCATTAAAATGATGGCTTCATCAATGTACTAGAATTCCAATGCAAGACATTTTACAAGGAATAATGGATATGAAGCCAAGGTTCTTTAGACTTTCCTTGCACAGAACTAGCTGCAGAACCAACTATTTTCTAAATAGATTCCTACATTAACTCAGCAAATAAGCAATCTCCAAGCTGGTCCAGTTCAAAATATTCAACTTGCTTGTGATTTCTATGGTGGTAATCATGCTAATGATGCATGTGATGCACTTGTACCTGAACCAGAAGAACAAATCAATTGTATGTGAAATTTTTAGAGGCAACAACCAATATTTCCACCTTGATTTTAGGATCCAAACAACTAAACTTAGCAGTATTATAATTGGAACTCTCAAAATTCTACTATGAAAAACTCTAATTCTGCTATTCCTTTTTCTATTGCAGGTTTAGCACAATAGCAACAATACTTTCAAGGAAATCCAGCGACTCAACCTCAAAGAAATCAAAAGTTTTCAAAATCTATGACTAAGAGGATTTATCAAAGAGAAAATATAAAGAGTTTGAGTTTGTTAATTTAATAATGATTGAAAAAGAAGAACTAAGCATAGTCTACTTAATTCTTTATCACATTACCATATAGATTCATTAACTATATGTGGTACGGTTGCCTACAATATAATTAATTATGACATGTTCAGAGTTATCAATTTCAAACATAAAAATATAGCATAATAAGATAAAAACTAATCAATAAAAGGAATTGAACTTGTTCTTAAGCATAAAGATAACATAAAATGATGTAAAGGATCCATCATAACCCTATCTATAGATTTAGATAGACACAATGAAATAGGATATAGAAATAATGTCAGACTAGTGATTTATTATTGAGTAATTTATAATATTTTATACTTGTTCAATGTTAATTGAAGGATTATCTGGTATTGAAATAGATTTAGATGGAATTTGAAAATTTAGGGGGAAAAAAAAGTGAACAGTACCGTATAAACAGTGTCAATAAACAGTAAAATCGCGTATGAATAGTACAAACCGCGTATGAACAGTTACTGTTGACGTCATCAGTGATATCATCATGACGTCACATACGCATATAGTGCGTGTACAGTACGCGTGCACAGTATTTTCTGGCGTGAATAGTGCCCTAAACAGTGTTTTCGGTGTGAACAGTAAGGCGATAAACAATGTTTCCGTCTATGAACAGTAAATTTCGGCGGTGAACATTAAATTTTAAAAATTTTCTATAAAAAGGGGGCTTCACATGAAATTCTCATTTCTTCACCCCTATCCAAGGTTCTCAAAGGTTCTAAGGCCAAATACCACCATTTCTCTCACACTAAACCTTTCTAAACTTAGATTTCTCGCCAGATCTGAGATTCTATGTCTATTCTGAAGGATTGAAGTAAATTTCTTTAAGTATTAAGCTAGGTTTACCGTTCGTTTCTCTTCTCCTTCTCTTTCTCATAGAAGTTCATGGTATTCTTAGGAGAAACTGCGTTCTACAGCTGAATCTTCAGTGAATCTTGCTATAAAACAAGTAATATTCGGTAGATCTAGTGTGAATCATCGTTCTGAGATAAGGGAAGTTTACTTTAGCCTATCAATTTGTTTTGAACGATTTAATATGCTATTTCAAGATGTTTTGATATGATTTTGTTAGATCTATTGAATAAAAGCTATTTTCTAAGCTGTAACTGCTGTTAATTGATTTAAAATACTGAGATTTTGGCTGATCTATTATAAACTTGCCTTAGTTGAACTGTTAAAATAATTTTGGCGGTGTGCATCATGCTGAGATATATGTTTTGCATCATTATAAAGCCGAGTTACATGTTTAGGTAGGTAGACGTGTAACGGTAAGTTCATGCTGAGCTGCTGTGTTGTGCTGTCTGGATCCAGATACCGGAATGGGTCACTTCCGGACCGGCTCAATTTCTTCTAGATTACTTAGGCTGTGAAACAAGTTAGAAACCATTTTCATGCTGTGCATTAGATGGGCTGAAAATGCATAGGGTTATTGCTGTGAGAAATTTTTTGCTCTATATATATGATTTTATTTTATTTTTTGTAAGTTTACCTTGCATTTCTTTCTATGTCATTGTGTGTGTATACTGCGATGATCGTATAGTAGTACGTGAGCAAATATAGCAGATGTTGCATCTACTTCACAGGCTGAGGGGCCAGTGAAGAAATATTAGAAGCTGAGATGAATAATAATGCATCAAAGTCCTTTTTCCTTATATTTGAGACCTCATGTAGAGGGAGATACGTAGTATAATTTTGGTATTTTGAACATTGTGTACTAAATGTAATATCATGTTGTTCTGTTGGATATTTGTTGTAAGAAACTTTGTTTTATTTTGAATGAGAAGAGAATTTCATACTTATATTCTCTATTATTTATTTATCTTAAATAAGTGTGTGATGTAGAAACAATGTTCTCAGTTCCTTATAAAAAGGGGTCGTGACAAATAATAGCAAACAAATCTATAATCATTTGAAAAGTAAACGCAAACTAAAGGAGATCTCATTAAAGAAGAGATGAGAAGAGTTATTGTTCCTAAGACGGGCTTCTGAGCTTCCAAAGTCGTCAAAGGTCAACTCAACCAAGATGCCTAAGTTACAGCCTTCATTCTTCTATAAATAGGATTCCAAAACCCTAAAAATACTTTAGAGTTAAATCGCACGCTAAAAATCATGGTCATATAAGCTCATAAACACGGTCATGCATATGGCTACAAAGTACTCATGTGTTAGAAACAAGGACGTGCTTGTCACAGCATGGCTCTACTTTCCATCTATTTTGGGCCCAAAATACTTTTAGAATCCAATTATGATCTTCTCATGCTAAACTGCATAATTAATATATAAATCAGTACAAAATATCTCTTAAACAAGGGCCATGCATGTGAATATAAATCATAAAATGATATCAAATTTCAAATGTAATATCTTTCAACTCCAACTCTATTTTTTACATCAAACATCATACTGAAGACCCAAAAAAGAGCTTCAAAATGAAGCAAGAGTCTATACGAATGCAGCCACTACAAAAAAATTATGAAGGCAATTTATTATGGCTCAGAGATCTGCTTTTTGTAAGAATCAGACATTAGACTAAACCATTGGAAAAGAGCTTTTTAATGAAGTAGCAATCACTTCAAAACTCGACTTGTGACTCAAGATATCATAAAAATAGTGCACATAGGTTACAAACGCCAAAAATCTAGATAGGTGTAGTTGTTGTAGACACAAATTGCAAAAGTAATATCTCTCAGCTCCAGGCTACATTTTCATCAAGATCTGACATCACACTACTAAAGTCCTGAAAAAGAGCTTTCCCACGAAGCTATATCTTTTAACTTTGAGCTTTATTTTCATCAAGATTGAACATCACGCTACTAAAGTCCCGGAAAAGAGCTTTCGCAGAAAGCTATATCTTTTAACTTCAAGCTTTGTTTTCATCAAGATCGAACATCACACTACTAAAGTCCTGAAAAAGAGTTTTCCCACGAAGCTATATCTTTTAAGTTTGAACTTTATTTTTATCAAGATTGAACATCATAACTAAGTCTTAGAGTTCAAAATGAAACATTCAATTTTTATTGGTAAAACATATAAAATGATGTTATTTTAAAAACACCTTTTATCAAACAACAATTCTCCTTAAAAATTTATGATGATGGGATAATCACAAAATAAATAAAGTAAAGAAATTATCTTTAAATTTATAAAAATCAATTACCAAACACCTTAATCTTCTTTAAAATGAACTTACCAAATTGATTATCTTAAAAATGAATTTTCAAACTCAATTAGAAGAACCAACAACTCAAATTAACATAAAAATTTTACTAAATCATATTCAATCATTTATTTGTTTAAATTTTCCATGTGGCTATAGACAAGAATAAACATATCGTTAATTTCTCTTATAAAAAGAATTGTAAGAAAAAATAATTTTTCATCAAAGTTAGGTCAATTCAAATGAATAAAGAATTGCTTTAAATTTATTAAAAGGAAGTTAAAGATCTCTTATGAAATTAAAAGGAAGTTAAAGATCTCCTATGAAAAGTATTAATAAGAAAAATAATCTTTAGTCATGTTATTTTCTACATCAATAAATAAACTAAAATAGAATGATAAATCCATCATCTAGTTATAAATTATAAGCCATTAAATCAATTTTTTCAATAAATCAGGTATCTAATGTCAAAATATATATATATATATATATATATATATATTACATTTAACAAAAATATTTTTAAAATTTAACATAAAATCAGAATATTAACACATTCAAATTAAGAAATATGATAAATATAAAATAGTTTTCTTCGGTCAGATTACATCAACTTTGCATTGGTTCAGAGTCCACCTTTATTATCTTAAAATAATTTCTCTTTTACCCATTTTATTAAACTCAATTTTCAAGATTAATAATAATAATAAATAATATCAAGTTACTTCCCAGCTAACTTTTTTAAAATTACTCTAGAACTTTTTATAAATATTAAATTTTATAATTCAACTATTAAATTGAAAATTCTTTTTAAATAAATTAAACATATAAAAAATCATACAAATAAAAAATTATGCATACCTATGAACATATAATATAAGTACATATATTTTATTAAATAGACAATAGTTCAATAGATAATTGTAATGTGTGTGTCCGGGGAAAACATGCTGATATTACTTTCATGATGAACCCACGCATGCTCGAATCATGACATGAATTCCTTCTCTTGTGTGTTACTGGCAACAGGTATTCCAAGACAATTTTCATCTTTTGTTGCAAGAGAAGCATTAGGATTAAAATCCCTAAAGACAACCAGATTTACACGTCAGCTTGTTTTTCAGCCGAATAATCTTGGTTTTCCGATATAATACCTTTAAGATCGAAAAGAAAAAAGATTTCTAATTTGTTTTTTATTTTGTTAACTTTCATTGTAGGGTTGAATTTAAATAATAATTATTAATAATATTTTATTAAAAATTAATATTTATCATATTTTATATCTCTAATGTAATAAATAATTTATGTTTTAGCAAAAACTTATTATTATTAGGATCTAAGAGTAACTATTTTTTAATAACTATTTATAAATATTAAATTTTATTAATTTGACCATTGAATAATATCATATGTTAAGTATGTATATCAAATTTTAAATTAATTAAATATTTATAAATATATAATTTTATAATTAATATTTTTTTATAGTTTTTAAAAATATTATATATATATATATGAGTTTGAATAAAGGTGAAAGAGAGAAGGAAGAAAAATACAAAGCCATCCATATGTTTAAAAAATAAAATAATCTAAGCATGATTTTAATTAGACCTAAACCCTAAAACACAAACAAGAAGAAGAGACAATACATTGATTTAATTTTATGTTAAAATAATATATGAAAAGGCACGAACGCTACACGTCGCAATCATTACAAATATTATTCTTTCGTTCTTCTAAAACTGACCTTACTGCCAGCACTGTAGAACTTGACCGAATATATGTCATTTTATTTATTTAGGACCGAGAAAAAACCACTAAATGTTAAATTAATAACAGTAACTTGATAAAGAATAAATAAAAACCTATTCTGAAAATCCAAACACGAAGGAGGGTCTCTTGGTTGAAAAGATGAAAATTTTCGTGGTAATAATAATAAACAAAAAGAGAGAAGTATAAGTTCACACTCACAGAAAAACGGAACAAAAAGAGTAAAAAGAAAAAGAAAAACAAGGAGAAGGAAGGGTGGAATGGAGAAAAGAGAAATGGGAATCATGGAGAGCCATTTTCGGATCGATCAAAGTGGAGGAGTTGACCATTACATTTTGGGCAGTCTTCAACCTGTTTGGGCACCATGAAATACATGAGACAGCCCTTGCACCCAGCCACCACCAGAACATTTTGTTTCTCTATCTGACCCTGATAGTGCTCTTTAGATGAAGGGCATGACTCCGATGAGGACTCTTCGCTGTCGTACCAGCTCTCTTCTTCAGATTCATAATCCCTACTTACACTATATTCTGTTGCCCTTCTGGGATCCTCTTTTGCTTTCATCCCGTTCCTCCAGTTTATGTAATAAATTTCCCCCGTCTGTTATGTTAAGTAATCAATAATTCATTCACACTCACTTCAAAACATTATCTTTTTCACCGAATAACAAATTCAAGGACATTGAAAACGAAAAATTAACACACCCGTCTTGCCTGGATCAGAATTACAGAATATGAACAAACAGATTAATTAAAGGAAAACCGTACTTCTTCCTCCCCTTCTCTTTCGGTACGAGTAGAATGTATCTTTTATTTACAAATTAAATTTCCACTTTTTCCCCTCTTCCCAAATAACTGAACGGAAACCATACTATCCATGATCTCCAGGATGTTCTAAGCCAAAAAAAAAAAAAAAAGTTGCCCCTTCCATAATAGAGGAAAGGGAATATGAAAAGCAAAATCCTTTTTCTAGGGTTGTCGTCTTAGCATGTGCATTGTTGTCATTCTTGGAAAGAAAGGCATTGGCTACACAACAACACAGGCAAGAAAAGAGGGAGACCCAAGATCCAGTTTCATGCACGGTGTGTATAATTTTTTATTTTATTTTAGAAGAGAAGAGTAAACAATAAGGAAAAGTTGTACATTTGAATAATAAAAGGGGAGGGGGGAAGAGAAAAGGAGAAGAAGAATGAACCTTTAAATCTAAGCATTGTTCCCAATGATAAGGGAGTGAGATGTGGGAGTTGAGCTCTAAAGTGGTGTCGGAGTTGGAGATATGATTATTATCCGGGACATCATCTGAGCTGGATGAGATTCCTATGCCTGCATCTGTGGCTGAGCCGTCTTCCCTCCTGCTCTGATGGTCGTTGTTGTTGTTTAAGGAACAGTTTTGAAGAGACCTCTCTAAGGAAGCAGTGATCGCCTCCATATTTGGAGCTGTCATTGTTGCCAACAGCAATTAATGAAAACCACAAGGCATGTAAATTTGTTATATCTGATAGGATAACAAGATACGCCGTTATTACCTGCGACCGAGAGCAAAATCGAATGAACAGCTTCACTAAACTAGTTGTACTAACAAAAAACACCTAACCCAGAGAGAGATTTTGCAAGCAATAGATATGAGAACGAAACTAGCAGGCTAGGGAGCGAGGGGAATATTGGCATTGTTGTTGATTTAAGGGTAGATATTGATAGATGGACACGCCCCCCATTTGCGCGTGTGGAAAGCTCATGTTAACGGGGTGGGGTAGCAGCTGTCAGCTCCAGGGAACCACTGTGGGTTGCATTTTGTCTCGCTTCTCTGCTTTGGCTGCAAACTTCACGCGCTTTTCTAGGAGCCTTTGCGTTCCACACATTTACTTCACAAATTAAATAACCTACAATAACATTATAAATGTTTATTTATTGAGCTAACAATTTTACTCCATAATCTTCACTCCATATGTTTTGGAGTTAACAAAATTAATTCTACCGTCTTTCAATACGTTTTAATAGAAATACATATTTTAATATAAATTTATTTATTAAAATTAATTTAAATATATATTTTCATTATGTTTAACATTTTAAATTCTCAATTTTAAAACAAAGAAGTTCATAATTTTTCAACAGATATCGCAATAATGAAAACATTGTTGTAACTTGCACCACTAATTTGCTTATTTCAGCAACAAATTCCAATTTGCATAATAAAAATTATTAAAATATTACTTTTAATTGTATATACTTATTTTATGCAATTTATTAACTCTCTTTTTTTAATAAAGAATGCTCACTTTTTATCTGGAAAGAAAATAAAAACATGTACATTTAAATGAATATTTAGAGATTTTTGTTTTCTTTTTTTAAAAGCAGTTTTTTCTTTTTAAAAGTAAAAAAAGTCAAATTCATTTTGTTAATATAAATTTTATTTTCATTTTCTTCTTAAAACAGTTTTTTAAAATATAATATTTAAAAATTAAAAATAAAAACAAAAATAAATAAACTTTTATTGTTTTTTTAAATATCTCATTTTTATAACGATTTTGTTCACATCGATTTTAAATATTTAAAAGTTTTTATTTTAAAATATTTATTACATTACAATTTAATAAACACTTACATTTTAAATAAAAATTTATCATTTTATATATTTAATTTCAATCTTATAAAATAATGTTAATATTTTTTTATAATAGTAATAACTTATTTATTTTAAGTTATTTATCTTATTAGTTGATGCACTGTAGCATTTTTAAAATGTTATATTTTAAAATAAAAAATTATTTAAAGACTGAAAATTGATGTAATTAAAATTGACGACATTATATTTCTATTATAAAAATAAGAGTGTTATATTGTATTAATATTTTTGTATATAGCTAAACTAGATCTGATTGTGAAAAGAAAAGAAAAAAAAAAATTTGTTCGTGAGAGTTTAGGGGATTGAGAAATATTGAGATATCCAAGAATAAAAAATAAAAAGGTAGAGGTAGAGTCGCAATTACCGAAAAGAATGCCAGCACTTTCTTTAAACCGTTTCTCGTCTTTATTGTTGTTCTCTATTCCTTGAACAGAAAAATACTTACACCTAGTAATATTTGTGATTTTGACATTTTTAAAAGTTTTATTTATTTTTTATACATAATTTTATAAAAAACTTCTATACCTCTAGTAAAAACACGTAATTTTTATAACATTTGAAGATTAAAATGAATTAATCTAGATAAAAAATAACTGTCAAAAAATTACTTTTTTGTACATCAAAGTATAATTAAATTTATATTAAAACAAGAAAGAAATAGAACTTTTTTTGTCAACTTCAATTTTTAAAAATAATTTTTATTTTCAGTTTTTTAAATTAAAAAACAAAACAGCTCTTAAGATGTTTTGGATTTTATTTTTTCATTTTTTAATAATTAAAAACAATTTTGAAAATTAAACTAACAAACAATTTTTTTCATTTTTTTCTTAAAAGTTTTATAGAATTGTTTTAAAATATAATTTTTAAAAATTAAAAATCAAAACTAAATCAAACCAGTTCTAACATTAGATTCAACTTCCTAAGTTCCTAACGTAAACTGATAATCAATTGAAGGTAATATTTTAAAAACTAAAAAAAAGTTTTGCAAATAAATAATAATTCAAGAATTTTAAAAATTAAAATAAATACTAAATAATGATAAAATCATTACGATAAAAGTCCGTGTAATTTTGAAGATTCCTAAGGTTGATTGTATGGGTAATAATAACAGGGTGTTTTTAATCATGATTTTGTATCCCCTATTTACAGATTGATATTTTTTATTTTTCTTTATCAAATTATTTAGTATTTTATTTTCTCTTAGTTATAAGAAGTTAAGAAAAAGTGTGAATGTATTTTCTCTAATATTAGGATTCGACTACATAATGGTAAAATACTGTTGTATATGGTATTTCTTGGAAAAATAATAAAATTTAATACTGAAAATCAATCATATCTAATAATATGTAGAATGGAAATGAGGTGCAGAGATGTGTTAGAGAGAGAATTTTGGGGGTGTGAGAATAAGAAAGTAGAAGAGTGGGACGCACAGAAACGGACACCAGCATGGCCGAATGTATCGGGGCTGCTGCTGCTGTGGCTGGTGGCAACTAATAGGTAAACTTGAGAAACTCACAACACAAGAAATGGAGAGTGACTGAGAGAGAAAATACATGGGACAATTAGATAGGAGGGAAAAAATAAAAAAGAATATTTGTGTAAAGGCGCATCTTAATTGATAAAGTAATTTGAATTGAAACATCACTCACGAGATGGCACAGCAGTGACAGCACTCATGACTCAACCCGGGCTCAGCAATAGATTTAAGAAAACTATTGTTAAAAGGAAAAGAAGAGAAAGGAAAGGTTGAGGATTGAAATTTGGGAGGGTTGGGGCCGTCCGATGAGTCACAAAATGCTAATGCGTAGCGGGGAGGCCCAATGCACATCCGTCTGCACTTATTCTGTTTGTGGAATCTGTTCTGAACTATTGCGGGTCATCTGACAGCAATGCCTCTGTAATGCCCCCACTCCTATTTCTCTCTCACCTCAATCCTCGATCATCCATTCCCTTCTCTTTTTACTTTTTACTCTTTTATATGTTTTCGACTCTCATTATTAAAAACTATTAGCTATAAATATTTTAAATATAAAACAACAAATATAATCATCATGTTATATTTTTATTATTTCTAACTTTTTTGGCAAATATTTTTATTATTTCTTAATTAATATTCTTAAAATTTTATTAACAAATTTGTCTTGCTGAGGCACTACTAATTGATATTCTTTTTTAACAATTGCAAAACAACTTCTTTAAGATCTTTCTTACTTCACAAATTATTTACTGTATTTGTCTCGTACTCAAATGTTACATTCAAAATTTCCTCCCTAGCGCAATAAAATACAACACTACCTCCTTTTTTGCATAATGTAAAGCTCTGAGCATCACTCGGTAACACTTTATTTAAAATACCATAAATTTGAGGAACATTATTATTGAATAGGAATGTTTTCCGATAGTCGAGTAACGAAATAAAATAAATTATGGTAAAGAAAAAAAATATAATTTTATTAATTAAAGACTTACCATGATTTATTATAAGACTCAATAATTATATTTAATGAAAAATATATAATTCATTCTCTTTTTAACATAAATATGTATGATTGAACATAACAATAACCTACTTAAATTCATCAATGATTCAATATTAAAATTTAATTAAAATACATTAGTAGTGTAATTTTTTTAGCATTTTTATTATTTACAGTGATGCTTGAAAATGAGAAGAGAGATAAGAAACTGATTTGAATATATTAATGGGTACTCATGTTCCTAACGAAAATAAAGAATAGATTTAGGGGAGAATTTTTAATCTCTTCCTAAACGAGACTAACGATCGATCTCCATCCTTTCTTTTCTCCCTTGTTATTTGCTTTCCTCCATTCCCTTTGCTCTATTCCTCTTATCTTACTTATGTCTATTTTTAGTTCAATATTGTTCTTCCTTGCTTTGCGGGTTGTTGAAGAACTTGAGGTGTGGATTATTTTATGCCCATTTGCATTACTGAAGAATATTGATACATATATTGATTGTGATAGTTTTGCAAAATAGAGATGTCTTTTCCACTCATGAGCACAAGATATGTGCGACAAACACAGCTCTCATGATCATAGAGATACATAGACTCTGTCGTTAGGAATATTAAGTATGTTGTTGGCAGTGATTTCTTTTATTATAGTTTTATGAGGTTTTATTGTAGGTTTTTAAGGAAATAAAAAAAAATATCTTTAATTTTCTAATATATAAAATTAGTAACTTTCCAAGAGTGTAAGCCTTAGTTATGGAGGGATTCTTGCTATGCTTAAGTTGTTTGAATTTGTTGATCTTTAACTCTACATTTTGGTAATTATCAATTTTCTCGTAATTTTTATTTTGCTTTTATTTAAATCTTGCTTATATTGTCATACATGATATACGAGAATTTTAAATATTATGAGTATAGTTGCTTTGTTAATTCTTCTTTACATCATAGCATTGCTTATTACATTAATTATAAACACTTCTTAAGTGTTAAGTTCATACAAATTACTTAGACTAACTTGGTTATCTATCACATACAACATGTTAACTTTAAATTATTATTTATTACTTATTATATTTAAGTACTAATTTTCATTAATTTTTCATATTAAATGATGTAAGAAAATGTATAAAATACATCCACAGTTTCATGATAACCTTCATTCTCCTGTACTCTAACTTTTGCAAAAGTTTTGTTAGCTGGATATATATGATTAATTATGCAAGATATTTAATTTATTTAATAAACAAGTGCAATCACACGATGTGACATGATCCAAACTAGTTAGTGTCAATGTTCTAAACATGTTTATGAACTTTCATTCTAAAATATGAAAGTTCAAGTATTTTACAAGGATATGATTAATCATGAAATGAGTTAGTTATTTTTTCTAAAAAAATGTTAAGTTTAAATGATTATTTATTGTTAGCTACATTTAAATGTTAACAATGATACTCTCATAAAATAATGTATGTAAAGGCAAAATAATGAGTGCAAATTTTTCATTATAACTTTAGTTCTCTCATAGTCTAACTTTTGATATTATTTAGTCAATCTCATAATAATACATGATTTATTAAACAAATTACATTAAGGATTAACTATGATTTATTATTATTATTATTATTATTATTATTATTATTATTATTATTATTATTATTATTATTATTTAAAACATATTGTGAAAGAAAATCATAACAATTATAAAGTTAAAAATCATTGTCAATTACATTATGATTTCACAATCACTTCTATTCAAGACAAAGTGTGAGCAAAATAATAATAATAATTTTTATTACACAAGACAATTATATCAAATTTTAAGTCCCTATTTTGCTAAAAGAAAATACTAAATTCTCTTATTTATATTATATCAAAAGAAGAAAATTATAAATATATATATATATTCTAGGATTTTCACCTCATGAAATAACTTTACATTTCACTAGCATCAACTTAAATTCATTTATAGTGAATTATATACTAAGTTATAATTAATGTCCCAACAATGAATGAATGTTATTGCATTGCTTGCATAAAATATTACATTTTATTTTTGTATTATATTTTATGTACTACTCCTCAGATTTTCTCTTTTTTTAACTTTATTTTCATAATAAATCTGACAATAAGTAACGTGATCTTTTCCTTATTAGCTCTGTTATTCTTAGATTTTTTTTTACTTTTTCTTTTGTTGTTTTGCTTGCTTCTCTTTATTTTGTGTTTTACGTTAACCTAACTACATTTTTGTGCAGGATTCAACATTTTCCTAAAAATAATGAATTTTGATGAGTAAGTAAGTTAATGAGATATTGCAAATGTTGTTTGGGTGAGATTAATGTTCAATGGTGATAAACATTTATGCAATTATGTTTCCATGACCTCTATGTTGAAAAAATGTGCTATCAAGGTCAAGCTCTCTTCTCTTTATAACAAATTTTATAAGGATTTTAAAAGTACTATATAAAGTACAAACTAAAATGAACACACAACAAAGACAAATAAAAAATGCCCATGAATTTGACAAGTTTCCATCCTTATACGTCTAAAAATGCTTTATCTATGCAAGAAAAAGACTAGTTTGCTAGAGTACGAAGGTCAAGGTGGGTGATATGCCCTTCTCACTAGATTCACCTCTTCATATTTTGTATGAGAATATTCAAAAAGAGGATCACAAAAAGGATGAGGCTCCTAGATACTCCTATAAGGTGATGGTGATAAGGCATTCATATACAAACGAAAGATAATGTTGATGATTACCTTAAGGATTCTAAGGAGAGCCTTTCAAAGTATGATGATTTAGACAGTATTGATGATACAAAGAAGGTTAAATTTAAAGTGTTAAGATTTCTAAAATCAGTATTGTGGAAAAGATAGTGAGATGTTAGGATTTGTCTTTCCTTCTTTTTTGATAAAGTGAGAGAAGAACATATGCAAACCTTCAAATGGTGGAGTAATTATCAAACACATTTGAAGTCGTTGTGGGTGCAAAAAGACATAATATCATCAATTGAACTTGGCCATGATTATTGTTTGGTCAAGTTTTCTAGTAAAGATGATCCAATGACTACTCTAATTGAGGAGCCTTGACTTATCTATGACCATTATTTAGTGGTAAGGAAATGAACTCGTAATTTTATACCACTACTAATTGGGTGCGATTTGAAGGTTTGTCCATTGGATACTAAAATTTAAAGTATTAGAGTTTATAGGTAACAGAATTGGCAAGATTATTCAAATTTATAAGAATATTATGTAATAAAACATAAGGTAATATGCATGTCATGCATATAGATAGATTTAACTAAATATTTACTTGCTATTTTTTAATTACATGAGTAAATTCATAAAATGGAACATAAAAGGCTACATATGCTTTGTCTAATATGTGGTAGATTTTGGTATCCATGAAATCTTGTATGGATGAAGCTGCCACAATTAGTAGAAATCAATGAAATGATAAAGGAAAGAAAGCTGTGAAATGGGTGGTCAGAGAACTAGATTATTGTCCTAAGCTAGATTTATAGATGGTAATGCAGCAATAATGCCATCAAAGAAAGCCCAATAAAATAATGTTGCAATAAGTAGAGTCAGGTTTAAAGTAAAATAAGGGATGATGTGGCTTAATGTGCTCAAGGTAAGGGATTGAGGTTTGTGATCCTACATAAGCAAAACAATTAGGTTAATTTGGAAGGTACCACTTAGGATGATGCTCCCACTCATTATGAGGGACTTATTAACACTAACACACTAAGTATTATTGTCAAAAGAAAAGATAAACGAAAAAAAATATGAGTAAGACACAAATAAACAATCAGAGTATGAAGACGAAAAAATTTTCTAGAAGGGTGCATGAATTTCATTCTACAAGTTGTGAATATTACTATTCACTTTGGAATCTATCTAGCAAGTGTAATAGGTAGTTGTAGTAAGTAATAAATTTCAGAATTGTGAGTTTCGAGTATCATTCACAAGGATTGACACATTCAACTACCAATTCACAAGATTAAAACCTATTCAAGCATAATCAAAATTTGAAAAGATTTGAATAATTGATATCTAAAGCATAAAAGTATAGAAAATTAGAAAGAATGTAGTAAAATGTTTTACAAAGAGGTTACTTAATCAATTTAAATTAGGATTAATTTCACCTATTTGTCAATTGTAAAACTAATTACGATCTGAATTTCTACATTTATTAATTGATTGATGATTAATTTCACTAGATTAATCAAAGTTCAATTTATTGACTCAATGATCCTAATATCTAATCAATTACCCTAATTTCTTATGTGTGAATCAATCAAATATTGCATTAAGTATAAGAAAATAAGAGATCAAAAGATAATGAATGCTTATTCTTAAGATATTATTAATCTTGACATTCAATCCAAATTTAGATGTTCACTCAACTTCTATTGATGTAAAATCTCTAAGTTCAATTCAATTGAATAGCTAATCCAAGAATTATATTAAAGAAAGAATTAAATGTTTAATATAATCAAGAAACTAAAACTTAGATCCACAATTAATTTACAATTTCAAAATAGGATCCATCAATCTTTAACAAAAGAAATCAAAATATGATTGTGGGAAAATGAGAGAAAGAAAGAGTAGAATAGAATGTATAGAAAATTTTCATGAATCCAAGTCCCAAGTTTGATTCTTCTAGAATTAAGCCCTAAAATTCGTCTTCAATCCTCTCTCTCTCTCTCTCTCTCTAACTCTTTAAGAGTGTGAAAAAGAAAAAATAGAGAAAAGCTCCTTTAAAATATAAGTTTAAGTTATTTATAACTTTTTTCCGCTTCTGGCATAACCACTTTTGATATTAAAAGTGCTTACGCGCAGGCCAATTCTCCTTTTCAAGCTTTACAACGCTCATTTTTAACACAAAAACTACTTACACGCAGCCCTCTTCTCATATATTGTTCATTAGAAGGCTCACTCTTAGCACTAAGAGTGATCACGCATACCAAATACCCTCTTAAAATCTTTCAAAGTGAACACTTTTCACATACAAAGTGAATACGCGCAAGTTACGCTCTCTTCAAAGCCTTCAAAGTGCTTACTTTCGATATTGAAAGTGCTTACGCTCACATACTTCACTTCTCTAAATCTCTAGAATGCTTACTTTTTGCCCTGAAAGTGATTACAATCAACCTATTTAACCTCTTAAGGCTTCTAATTCATGTGTTCTTTATAATTTTCTACAAAACTAATTGAACAACAAAATTTCTATAAGAACTCTATTAAATCTAAACAAATTGAGTTATTAAAAACAAAATTGAAATATTTGAACAATTATCATTTTCTTACAAAATTTACATAAGAACTTTATTAATCTAAACAAATTGAGTTATTAAAAACAAAATTGAACTAATTGAACAATTGTCATTTTCTTATGAGATTTTATTATTCTAAACTACAATTCTCTATTTAAAAGTTATTAGAAAACTAATTAAAAAACTAACAAAATATAGATTTATTAATCACAAGAGATGTTGGCACACATATGTAAGGATGTGCAAAGGTTTCATTTTCAAGTGAGATCTTTATCAAAATAATAAACTCAAATATAGTCAATAATAAAATGATTAATTTTTATAAAAGGTTGTTCCTATTGGGCCTATTTTTGAATAGCTCCAACTAAAGTCTTTTGGTGAGGACACAATTGACCCAAAGACTCACCAAGATCCATGGATAAATCCTCACTTTATTAGGCCCTTAGATTCACCTTTGATTTTTTATAGATGACATGGACAAAGACAATTCAATCATGAAAAAGTAGGTCCAAAATTCTAAAATGAAGATATGAATGTTGTGCTTCAAAGTTCAAACTGCACCCAAGAAATAATGAATCTATGTAGACACTATAGAATGTTGACTGAGGGTAGCAAAAATGATAATATTTTTTTGTGGAATGTTTGTGTTGTGCCTAACCCAGTCTTTTTTAGATATTGTAAACAATATGTTGGTAAAAAGAATGTTTATAGTGTGACTAACCCAATCTTTTTTAGATATTGTAAATAACATGTTGGTAAATATCATCTTTTATGATTGTTATAAAATGTAACTTAGTGTCAACTTCTTAGTTTTGAGATGTTTTTGAATTATCAAGGGAAAAGATTTTTTGCTAGCATTTTGGTGGCTTGGAGAGTGGATATTACTCATGTATTTCATTCATTCTCATTTATAGGATATTCACTTGAGTCTCTAATTTTATGGAAAGAACAACTAGCATTTTACAATAATTTATATGAATCTTGATGAGGTTTCTAGAGTTACCACTTTATTTCTTTTAAATATCATTAAGCTGTGTAAAGATAGTCTTTTTTCTAATTTGACATGTCTTGGTACTTTTTGCATAAGCTGATTGTGACTAAGTTTAAGTTATTTGCTATAAGAATTTTTAAATTTAACCAAATTATCAGGAAGTGAGCCTTAAATATACCATTTTGTATGAATATAATCTAAAATGTTGGAATGGGTGGGCCACATATTCTTCATATGAAAAGGATTATTACAAAGGATATCGTGTTGGCCATGAATTCTAACTAAAATAAGACAACATTATTTAATCTAACCTAAGGTAACATCAACAAAAGTTTAAAAGAATCTTAATCCTTTCATCATCAATCCAAAGGTTTTATTAAATTTTTCAAAGATGTGTTCATACCTATAAAAGATTAGGCCCTTCCAAGTAAAGAAAAATTTCATAAAATCTCAGTTTATTAATTAAACAACACTTATTAGAAGATTAGAGAACACCTTGTATTTTCTTTGGCTGATTGTAGCACCATTTTTATTTTTATTTTTTGCTTACAAAACACATCATCAAAATCACTGGTAAACATCCATGGGACATCTGTAATCTATGATTTTAGAAATATCTCTTTTATAGTTATTTTTCTTTTTTGGGTGTTAACCTCTTTTCCTTACAAAAATAAAATTAAATAAATCTAAAGATTCTTAAAGAATAGTTTGGAAAGAAAAATTTTGAAAAAATAAAAAATAGGAAAACAACTTTTAGTATAAATAAATAAATTTCAATTTAATAATTTTTAAAATAGATTATATAAAATGATAAAAAGTGATTATTGTCATAAATACTATTTACTTTTATTAATTTAACAAAAAAAAATTAATATGTCTTTAATATTACAAGATAACAAGATTAAATTAACAAATCATGACTAACCACTTTTGTCCAAAAAATAATAATTTTTGGCTACAATATAAAAGTAGTCGTACATCTATCAGTGTTTTTTTATTTTAGTTTCAATAAAAAAAAAAGTGATGTGTTTTGTATTCTTAATTTTTTTCTATTTTTTAATTTAATCCTTTTCTTAATAGACATTACAAAAATAAATAAAACTTTATACTGTAGTCCTTACATTTATTTATATTTTATATTTTGTCTTTATCACATTTTTGCCACCATTTACAAGAATTTTTGTTTGTGAGAACCAGAGTATTCTAATCACTACCCATTAGACTAATGAACTTCTAATAAAAAAAAAAAGTAAAGATATTGAGGTGTTCATTTTAAAAGTAAAAATAAAAAACTATCGTATAATTGAATAACAACATAATTTTGTAACAAGTGACAAGATAAATGACATCGATGAATTACTTTCTAACATAACTCAATGAGAAATAAGAACATAAAATATTGATGACGTTAAAGGTATGAGTAATAAAAGGATCCACTAAACAAAGTGGGAAATGGTTTTCTAAAAACACAAACACTTGCGGAGGCGTTAATTCCGAATTTCACACTTGAACGTTGGAAAAATAATATTCTAGATCATCCTGTGTTAGTCATAAATGGTTCTTTGAATTTTGGTAGATAATTATTTGTAAAACGTAAGAAACTGATTATTTTTATTATAATTTTTTAAAAAAGAAATAATGAGAGGATAACTATAATCATTTTATATGTTTTGCCATTAAAACAAGTCTTAATATTATATTATAAGAATATGTTTTCTCTAGAATTTTCATTTGACCGAGAATAAGTAGGTTGCAGTGGAACGGTATTAGCGTAAAAAATCCAGTTTGGCGTGCAGGGGTAATTGGGTCTATCGAAAAGAAGCGTGCGTGTTAGGAATAATTTTCCTATTTATGCAAGTAATGGAAAATAAAGTTTGAATAAAGATGGAGAAAAAAGAAGAGGTGGTTGTGGGAGTGCCAGTGTATTACGGCGGCGAAAACGAATACCAAAGGGGAGTGGTCCCTCCTAACGCGGTGGTGGGAGATCCGAAGGGCATCCCAATCCAGCAGACCATTTACAGGGACACTCCTGCTCCATTCAACTGCCCTTTATGCGGTAACACCGGTCTCACTACCGTCAGGTATTCTCTTCAATTCCCTGTCATATCCTTCTTCATTTTTTATTCAACAATTATAATGATGATACGTCAACACAACTCCATTTCACCCTTGCACTTTCACTAGTGTTACGGATCCTTGTGTACATATACAAGTCTTTTCAACAACAACATGAGATCTTGTTAGGGTAGTCTGTTAGATAACAAATACGACCTCTGCTCTGGGTAGCTCGTCTCCAACTTAACAAACAAAATACGAGTTTCACTTTTTCATTATTGAATTTGCAATCAAGATGGCTGTTATTGTTATTATCAGGAATCTTCTTTTCAAAATTACATCATACTAGCACAGCAATTGACCTTTTGTTCTGCTTTTGCTACGTAGTTCATCTTTTGATTCTGTTTGTCTATTAAACTTGTGTTCGCTAGCTGTATGTCTGGATTGAAGTGTCATTTAGCCTTTGGAGAAGAACATCTTGTTTGAGATGTATGTGTAACAAGAAAGCATCTGCCAAAGATGATGTAACTCATGGTTTCCATCATTAGCGTGGGTAAGGGGAAGATTTATGGTGTCAAAGATTTACTTTGCGTCTGAGGTTTCAATTGACTTGCTACAATCAGTTCAGTATTGAGATTTAAGGCTAGGTCGAATTTAGGTTGACTTGCAATTACTTACACACCCCGAGGCACTTACATGACGAATGTTAAATTGGGATTGATAAGCACAGCTACATTCTGCAAATTTGTCAATTTTAAGACAATTGTTTCTTGTTTTATTGATTTATTCATTCCCTAGAGTAAGATTTAAGCATAATATGTAATATAATTCGCTCCAGAGCACATCCATTTTGGCCTTTTTTTTTTATGATTTCTGAAACTTGATTGGGTTTTGTTTTCTTATGTTTTACCTGAAAACAGATCAAAGCCCAGTCTGGCAGCAGTTGTTGGATGCTTGATGCCAATGATGCTTGGAGTTTGCTTTCTTTGTCCTTCAATGGACTGCCTCTGGCATAAATATCACTACTGCCCTAAATGTCATGAAAAGGTATTATCGTAGTAGCTCCTTTAATGGATATCACTGCTCTAAATGTCCAATTGCAACTTAATGTCAGTATTGTTATGTTCATGTATAGGTTGCTGATTTTGAGAAATCAGATCCCTGTGCTGTGATGGATCCGCCACACTGGACACAGGAGAGCTTTGCATTGTCTGGATAAGATGATAATTCTGTTTCTGGCATTTGGACTTGCTTTTTCTGCATATCTAAAGAAGTAGCTGTTATATGTGCATGGGACAATGAAAAATTCTTGTTACTTGCTGCTCCTGCGTTTGATCTAAATTTGAGTTATCTACTTGTACATCTGTTTGCATAGGGATAATACTGTATACACTCATGTTTTGTCAATATTATAATTTAAAGAGAACCGCAGGCATCCACAATCTGCATGCTTTGTTTTGGCCTTGGTAAGAGAACAGTTGAACTTAGTTGTTTGGTGATGAGCAGATATTCAACCTCTCATACTTCTATTAAATTTATGAATATATAATCTGTGAATATGTTTGTACACTGAGAAGTAATTTTTATATCAATAACTTCCATCCTGAAATACAATATCCAAATTAATTGCTACTATGGAATATCCCATGTGTTGGTTTACTACAGCTTTTTTAGCCATTAAATAACGAAAACTTATATAGAAGTTTTGGTAACCTTAAAATAATTATCAAAAAAATAAACGAAATTCTCTTAAAAAATATCTGTTAGCTATTATAGACACTTTTATTTCACGTCGATTCAAATCGTGTTCCAAATATTCTTTTTTGATACACATACTTGTTATTTTATCATTGTTATGTTGTAGCATGACAGTAGTACAATGAAACAAATGCAATTGGAGTGACCTCAAGTTTCAATCGTTTTCGAATGTATGAAGTTCTCGAGTGCACTTGTCAATCAATTAGATTTATAGAGGTGTAACAAAATGGCAAAGCAAATAGACTCAATGGTCTTCAATTTTTTTCTAATGTAGTTTCATTGTAGTTCTTAGTTTAATTAAAATTTTATTTTAGTCTTTGCTTTTTCAAACGTCTTTTATGTTAGTCTTGTTAAGTAACTACTATCAAAATTGTCTATTTAAAACTTTATCTAGTAAGTCAATATTTTATTTTAATTTATGATATGATTAAATATATTTTAGTTAAGTCTTTTCATAATAAAGTATCTGCATGTATAACATAAAATTCTAATGTTGCATAAGGAAAGAAACGCTTTGCTAAATATTAATTTGTGATCATCGTGACGATCTTGTTAGTATTTATAGAAATTTAGAATATTACTTTTGAGGTTATTTTTTGGAATATAGTTGATTATTCATAAAGATATTTAGTTTATTTGAGTTGAGAATAATTTTAAAATGAATTACCGTTAGTTTTATTTGTTTTGATTATTTTTCATCCTCTGTTTTTTCTGATTAGAAATTTATTAAAGAGTATCAATTTCATTAGACTTGGATATACTTATAGGAAAACTAATAAAAATGCTAATAAGCTAACCAAAATTGATATTAAAAAAGGGTTGAGTTGTGTTCATTTGATAAGGCTCATCTTCCTCTTAATCCATTCTTAAATTTAAATGCTTTAAGTATTTGGAGTCCCATTAAGGTTTCGTAAGCTTCTTTTGTGGTTGTTGGGCTTTTTAGCCCCTTTTATTATATAAAAACAATTTGCTAAATACTTTCTTCTTCCTAAAATATTTTTGCAATTCAAATTAAAAATTACAACTTGTCGTTTCTGTTTTATATCTATCTTAGAATTTCTTTATGTTTATTTCTCGGAAATAATAGATTTTTTTTCACTTTCTTTAAATTTTAAGGTTCACTATTTTTTTTTACACGTTCTTTTATATATATATATATATATATATATTATACATGCAATTGTACATGTTATTGCATTTTTTGATAGAAAAAAATAAAGAAATAAAAACTTTATTTTAAATATAGAAACGTGTAAGAGATAAAACTCAATTTTTAAAATCATAATATGAAAAAGCTTTCAATTTACTTAAAATATACATTACATTATCTTCCCATAAAGTGTGTCTAATAGTGACTTGCTTCTTAGCTAAAATATATTATTGTATATTTAATGTATGTAATGTGATTAATTATTGTTTGAAATTGACTTATATAAGGTAGTTGTTCATAATTTAAAAATTACTTGTTATATATACTAATTATTCATATAGAGTATAAAATTACTGATAAAAGAGATAGGGTAAATGTATGCTTTGAATGTGACTGTGATATGTTGGATATTTTTAATATATTAAATTATCGTAAAAAGATTAGACATTAATTTATAAAGAATATTTATTAGCATATCTTAAATTTAATTTAGAAAAAAAGGTTAAAAGACTTCTAAGTTGAATGAGACAATTTTTAAATAATTATTCTCATTTTTTATAAAATGCTATAAATTATGGTTACATTATGGCATTCTAGATGTAAAAAATAAAGAGAATTAAAACTGAATTATCTAAATATTGATGATTTGATAAACTGAATTTTATTTTAGATATACAAAAGTTGTTTATGCTAAACTATGCATGGATGGATTTAAGTGACATATTTTTAACTATGTCTAAGAGTAAAATGAAATGTTAATAAGTTAAAAACTGAAGTTAAAAGAATTTACAAAGTTAGAAATCAAAATAATTCTTCACTCTAGGACTAACTTATCAAAATCAGATACATATGTACATGCTTCTATCTAAAATTTATTTCCATTTTTGTCAGATTACAGTGAGGACGGCATTTACAACATTAAATTTCTTGCATGTCGCGTATGGAATCAAACAAAGAAATTAAAACGTAGATTTTGAGTAATATTTGAAAGGATTTTATTAACCTCAATCCTTAGGACAAAGATGATACAGTTAATAATAATAAAATTTTATTAAAAAGAGAAGTATTTATTATATTTTTATAACTTCAATACTATATATTTTTTTTACTATTATTATTTACTTATTCTAAACCTTTTGACTAAAGTTAACAAAATTTTATTTGAAATTGAATAACAATGTGAATATTGTGATGATACCAAATTAAAAAAAATTACTTAATTTTCTTTTTTGAATTCTAATTTTTAAATAAAATTATATTTAAAATTTATTTCAGAAAAGAATATTTTTAAATATTAGTTTTTTAATTTAATTTAAATTTAAATTTTATATTTAAATTTTCATTATTTATAACATTAAAACATTTATCTCTTTAATTTAATATTATTTAATAGAATAGAATATTTATTATTTTTTAAAAAATTATAAATTTTATTTGCTTTATATACAATTTGTGAATTTTAATTGTTAAAAAAAATATTTTTAAAAATAATCTTAAACAAAACCCTTCTTCTTTTTATTAGAATTGACAACATACAAGCATTTATGTATATAAAATATCTTTATATATAGTCTAGTAAAAAAATTAATAAATATCAATGGATATTCATAAATAGTAAAAAATTAATAAATATTTATAAATGTTCATAAATAGTCACGTGCTATTCATTTAATAGTGTTGTATAGTGATGAGTTGATGGAGTTCAAATATTAATAACATGTATTGCATCATTAATATTTCTAATCACAACCATTATAAAGTGGTTATATTTAGTAAAACGAGTTGAAAGTAGTGAATTTTTATTTTCTAAATGTAAAGCCAGCTGAAATGATTTATAGCTAAAAACTTTTATCTGTATAAGTAGTTTACATATTTAAAATTATTTAGCAAATTAAATGTGCAACTAATTGAGACTTGTGTTAAATAACTTAAAAATAATATATAATATTATGTTAATGCAATATTATAATTAATTCTCATTTATTTTATTGTTTGTGATTAATTAATTAATTATATATATATTAAAATAAAAAAATCATAAATATTTAAACACAAAATATTCTAAATCATTATTTTTTAATATAAAATACATTTACATTGAAGAGAGAGAAATCAAATAAAATAATAATAATAAACAAGTATGTTAAAATGTGAAAAGAACATTAGACAATAAGATTAACCCACTTAAGTTTTTATTGTACAACTTGTAAACTGTCTTTAAAAAAAATAAAAATAGTGTAGATAAGTTTTAAAAGTTAAATGCCATTTTAAATGGCTTTTGAAAAGCTAACTTGTAAAAGTTATAAAAAAATTTCTTATTTTATATTTATCAAACAATTTTACTAATTGATTGACAAAATAAATAAGTTAGAAATTCCTAAATAAACTAAAAGCTATTTTACCAAACATAATCTATATTAAAGTGGTAAAAAAATCGAAAATATATTAACATCATGTACCATTTGTAAATAATGGTTAAAAATGAATTTATTATTATTTCTTAAATAACTTAATTTGATCTTACTTATTTAAAATCTAATTCTTAATTTTTTATTTTACATATCTCATTCTATCGTACGTTTCCTTTATTCAAGATGAATTTTGCAGTTCATATACTTTTTTTTTTTACCATTTTAACCAATTAATTACCAATTGTTTTAAAATTTTATCTACAACCTTTAAATAGCCTCTAGATAAACATTGTCATTTATGTTTACCTTGCTAAAATACTACTTAACTTAGCATGGTGAATTTCTCAAATATTATTTAATTAAAATTAAAAATAAAAATATATTATATAATTGTTTTAAAAATTTAATAAGTTTTTTAAAATATTATAATTATCATAATACATATTTTTATTGTAATAAAAAAGACTAAATTAAAAAGATAAAAAAAATTTATACTGAATGGGGCAGAAAGCCCAAAAGATAAAATTTTTAAAATTTTAAACTAAATCATAAAAGAGTAATAATAATAATAATCATCATCATCATCATGGTCGTCATCATCTAGGAAGTGTTCAGTTAAACTTATTTTCAATAATTTTTTATGTAATTTTTTAAGCTTAAAAAATTGAAAATTATTAAACAACTTTATTTATTTTATTTTTAAATTTTCAACTTCAATTTTAACGCTACTCTTAAGCTGTAAAACCATTCTGCTATATACATTATCTTAGTTTTAAAATTGTTAATATATTGCCTCTAAAGTTGACATAAACATTGTTAGTCAATTTAATTATTAAACTTTCGAGAATAAACTTCCAAATTTTGATGATTATTAGTCAATTTAATTATTGACACACGCTAATTTTATGACTGAAATTAACTGATACACACAAATGTCAAGATCAAAATAATTTATAGTTACTGAAATCAAGAATTAAAATTAATTTTTTACAATATTAAAGAGTAAACTAAGAAGTAGTGTGAATTTTAAAGATTAAAATATTTTTTTATAATATTAAAAACTAAATTAATTAATAATATTAATTTAAGACGTTGTAAACGTCGATATTTAACACTAGAATTATCGCATTCAAGTTTGAGCAATTGGGCAAAAGCTTTATCGGAGTTGAGGATCTTCAACATGACAAGAATTGATTTCACCAGCTAATGTCAACTAATATGTTAAAGAGAATAATATAAAGAAGTCAAGTGAACGATCGCTTGTGTTCGTTCAACGTGATCACAACATATTATTCTAATTTTTTTCCCTTTAGTTTTGAGGTAAATCTATTTAATTTAAATGGCTTTAAGTTAAAAGTATTCGTTCCCGAATTTTATTCGTACGAAGAATTTATCCAAATCTTGCGTATATTGCTTTTAGAAAAGTAGATATTCTGTATATCATCAATATATGAAAAACAATGGATTATACTTTGAAGCGCAGCATCTTCCAAATTGTTCTCTCTTTCATTTGTCAAAATCCAATGTCAGATGAGACAAGATGATGATATTAAAATGCCTAAATTGCGTAGCCCTTCTTGATAACTAACAAAAAGTCGTCGCTTTCTATAAAGCGTTGCATTGAATTTGAAGGAAAGCATGGCGGGAATTTGGGTCCTTGAATGTCAACAATGTAAACGTTTATTGAATCCAAGAGTTATTCTTATACTATTATTTCTTTGTGATGGTGCTGTCCAGGCCTGTCAAAATTAATAAATAAAAACGGTGCTGTCCACCCCAAAATCACTCCAGTCTCGTTCAATTTTGTTGTTTATGATATCATCTTGAATTTTCTTTTTCACCCATAATGGAGATTTTGAGTGCTACAGAATAAAGATTAAAGATTCGTTTACTTTAATTTTTTTTTGAATTAATCTAAAATAATTTTCACTTTTAAAAAATTAGTATTATAATGGAATTGAGCTTGAAAAGGATATTTTTAATGAGTTAATTAGAAGAAATTAATTTTATTTTAATAATAAAGCACAATATTTTTAAAGTATAAATATAAATTTTTTTTAATGTGAGATATAAATTAAATTACAATTTATTCTACGTTTTGTCTTCTGTTAATTACTTTTTTTACAACTCATTCTATACTTTTTTGGAATTACAAAGTTTTCTTTGCACCATTCCCTTTTCCTTCAACTTCTAAAGACAACCGTAGAATGAGTGGCGGGGCAATATTAAAGTTCTATTGTCATCTTTTTAAATTTGAATATATATTGGTGGTCAACGGTCAAACAACCAATATAATTTCTTTTACACGTGAGGTGTTGATTATAAACTCATTTTTCCGTATGAAAAGCTTTTTAACCTTTGAACAAGTGGAAGAAGCTGAGGAAAGGAAGATCATAGAGACGGCTTTTCGGTTTGCACAGTGATGTTGTGACTTTTTCCCCATAATATGGTAAGAATGAAAAGGAGTTAACGTGGATAAGAAGAGACAGAGACAGTGGTGTGGTCTAGTTCTGAAATCTCTAAGTCACTTCTTTTAATGAGGAGATCATAGCATTATCTGTCCAAGACTACAAAAGGAGGTTTTCATGCTGTTGGTGTCCCTCCACTATCAAAAAAAGAAGATAGAAGAGCACAATGTACAGTAACTTGAAAGAGAACAAGCCAGCATGCCTCGTGCTGTCAAGCAATTCAACTGAGCCGTCCCAAGTCAAAACCAGTGCTGGACTTGGTCCCATTAACATGCATTAAAAGACGAGTATTTCAATTACATTTCACATGCAATGGCAAAGTAGATAGTAGTCACTAGTTACAAACAATCTTTCCATTTACTTTCTGAATTTCTAATGGGCTACTTTTTCTTGTCCAATCACAAAGATTAGGATAATGTTTTCGCTTAACTAACTTATCGTAGATGACTAAACAATTTATTGAACATTAATAAGGTTAGTTATATGTAGAAAAATGCTAGAAAGTGTTGTTCAAGTCTTATTACGGGATTAAAAATAAAAATATTTTATTAACAGTATTAAAAATACATTCATCTTTATAATTAATGTGATTAATTTTAATGGAAGTTTATTTATTATTAATGTTAGAAAATATATGTATAAAAATGAAGTGAAATGTCAATAATTTTTAAATTTTTATACGAGATTTATATTTCAAAATGTCAAACATTTATGAACTTTAAGGTTACTTTGTTATAATGAATATGATTATGATAATTGCATTTTTCTAGATACTTTATACAAATACTTTTATTAAAAAAAAAAATTGTCATCACGCTAGTAGCAATAAAGGAGAAAATATAATCACACATATTTAAGATTTCACATTCGATGCTTTTTGAAAAATAACTCTAATATTGAGTTTATTTTAGTCTAATTATAATTTGATTTTTTTAATAAATTTATTCTTTGTATCCATTCTAATTTTTTTTTAATATTTGATTATGATATTAAAAATAAAATATCAGTGAACAAAATCTTATAATACATTATTATTATTTAAATATTAAAAATATCATTAAATTGATATAATTTATTTATTATGAGTAGAAAAAAAAAGATTTTTTATAATAGATTTTTACATTAGTTAATAAATAATTTATCTAATAAAAAGTGTAGCGACATGTTTGAAAATATCAAAAACTTTTTAACATCAATTATTAAGCTGAACCAATGTAAAAGATAAAAATTAGTTAAAAAAAATACAAAAAAATAAGAAAAGTAAAAAAAATGTTATAATTTTTAAAAAAATTATCTAAAAATTATGTCTTTTTAAAGTTATATAAAATAAACATATAATTTGAATAAATTATAATTTTGTACAAAAATAATGTATCTTTAAAGTTTACAAACTTTTTATGCTAGTTACTAAATAACTGATGAAGGAATTGATGTAAAAAGTATAACTATAAAAGCAATAAATTGCAGAAGTTTTTATATTAATAAAAGTGATTTTTATATAGTTATTTTTTGAAACCAATGTAAAATGTACTTTTTACATGAGTAATTATTGAAATCGATATAAAATCAATTCAAAATGAATCATTCTAAAGGCATGTGCTACTGAAATAACATAAATTCAAAACAACAAACATGAATTCTTATATTCTCAAGCTTTTGTTAGGATTTTGGCTATATCATTGATGAATACAAACTCTCACATTCTCAAACTTTTGTTAGTGTTGTTGCCTACATTACTAACGAACATGAATCCTCATTAGGTACATCAATGATTTTAGTTTGCTTTATCATGTATTTTCTTCTCTAATAACTTATTGGTACACGACATTGACACACATATTTTTCATTTACACATTTAACAAAGATAAAATATCAAGTAAATATTAACAAATATTGACGATGAACATTGTATATTTTTACATAAAATTAAATTCTAAGTAAATATTAATGACAAACATTAACATTATTTAAAAAAGTGTTTGCTAAATTGTAAGGAGAACATTGACACCATTGATGAACATTATTAAAAAAAATATTTTCTATGTTGATTGGTTTAAAAACTAACATAAAATATGTAACTTCTTTAACATTAGTTGGTTAATCAATGTAAAATTTTCTCACTTATTATATCACCTATATCTACATTAATTTTGTCAAAAGTCATTTTTAATCAATATACAAAGACTTTTTATTGACTATTGTATGTGATGATTTTATTAAACATAGAACTACTATATTTTTCTGCATCATTTCAACTAGTCATCAGAAAATTTTCTAATCTAAAAACAATAGTTCTATTAGTCTCCAACATATTCAAATATAAGACATATTGGTTTCTAGAATGACTAATTATTAATTCAAGAAATAGAACAATTAATGATGATCTTGTTACAAGTGATGTTTTATAAGATCAAAATATAAATATTTTTATGTAAAAATTGTTGTAACTTTAGTTTAAAATATCACATATATTATTATCACATTGAAAACCATTTATAATACTCATGTAACAATCCATTAAACATTTTAATAGTAGGTTAATTTAGTCCAGCATTACTCTTGATGTGTATATATATGTGAAATTTAATATCTCATATGTATAATCTCTAAAATTTAATCATAAATATTCTCACATATTAATTTCAATATATTATATTTTTTATATTAATATTTGATAAGAATATTTTAAGAATAATATAAAATAAAATCTCATTATCAAGTCATTATACTTGATATTATACATGGTTATAAGACATCATTTATTTTAGAAAAAATATATCTAAAATATCTTGATTTATTAAAATAAATAATCATATAAAAATAATATATATATATATATATATATAATATAAAATATAAAAACTTCTAGCGTATACACCAACGATTAATCCTTTATAATTAATGGTATAAGTACATAATAGTTAACAAGATCCTTATAGTTCATAAGTATGGTATCAAAATTTAGTATGGATATATTTACAAAATACAATAATTTTTAAAACATTTAAATTTTTTTTTTTTGTTAATATACATCATACCAGTTTTCAATTTTGTTCTTGTGTGAAAAAAGTTTGTAAATTCAACCTTATACAAACAAATTTTTTTGTCCCTACGCTAAAGAGACATTATAACATCGTTAATCCCTGTCTTACCTGTCAAACAAAATTTCAAAAAGGACATATTTATATGAGTAGGTCCACTACACAATGTTAAACTTCACCTCTCTCCGTCCTCAGCCCCATATCAAATATCGTTTAGATCCTCCTACCTCCTTTCATCGATCTATATCTTGAACCTTGTTAAATCACTCTCTTCTTTTTTTATTCAACATCCATAACCTATATAGCAAATCTTCTACCATCCCTTAAGTGGGGATGGCTGGGTAGAACATAAGTAATGTCCTTGTAAAATTGATCTATCCCAAACATCAAACTGCAATTCAAATATAGAACCATACCACAATTCCTTCTCAAACACATGAAGAAGACATTAAAGGTTTCCTTGGCATCTCCACCACCCATTGTTTTGTGTACATCTATGCAGTGTGGCTTCGAAAGTTAGGGAGATGAGAATGGTGTTGAGGTTTGATCGGTAAATGTTCTTTAGAATTAAGGTTTCGTTGCTTGAGAAATTGTGATTCAGGCACTAAAGGTCATTAAATTATAGAAATATGAAAGATGTCATAAAAGAAAAAGTAAATGAATATCAACATGTTGACATAGTCACTCATTTGAGTTTGTTGGAAAAACATGATATGGAGATGAATTCTTCTTGAACGCCAACATCGTGGCTTTTGGAATATTGAGCAGCTTTATAGAATAAGGATCATGTAGAGCGTATTGAAATTTTGTTTGACGCGTAGGACTGTGATTGACGATGTTATAATTTGTTAATGCATTTGAGTTTAATCAATTACTTGTGTTGTTTTTAATACTTTTTAATTGTTCGGCCAATAATTAATTAAAATTGGAAGAAATCACTAGACATAGAGAAATATATTGTAGATTATATTTGTAAGTAACGTGAGTTTGGATTTTAAAAATTTGTGTATATATTAATTAGTTAAGCCGAATAAAAATATATCTACTCACCTTGTATTTTAGGTAAATAAAATGAGGTTAATTTACTTGGACATGGATTTTTAAATACATTAACACTCTTGCTAACAGAACTTTATTAAAAAAAATATGTCTAAGAAATTGTATGCATATCAAATTAAAATAGGAAGTAAATATAAACTCTTAATCTTCAATATTTGATTAATGTTCTCAAAGTCTACATGGTGTGTGTTTTTTCTTTTGTATTATTTTATCAGCTCCTCGCTTAATTAAAATTGCTTGGATAGACTAAATTAGTCAATAGCTAACTAATTAGAATCTTAATAGAAAACCAATTTGTGTGGGAATGATACTCATATTTCACTCTTCTTCACTTGTCCTGCTCGTACATTTGTGATATACAAGAATAATTTCAATAATTTAAAAAAAAACCTAAAAAAGTTAATCCTAAAATAAAATCTAAAATATTTTAAGATATAACTAACATATGTTTCAGTATCGTTTGTTGTACGGGTGTGTTATTAAATTATTACAATTTTTAATACAAATTATTAAAAGTATATTATATTTTTATTTTTAAATTTTATAATTTAAATATATTTTTATTATTTATAATAGATACTTCTTATATTAAATAAAATCAACTAATTTTTTATTATTATCAAAAGTATCGTATGTTTTTGTATAATTGTATGATTAGAATGTATAAGTTTTATGATAATAAAAACAACAATTTGCTATTGATACTCTCCCACACGCATATATACATATTTAATATTTTTAAAATATAAAATTATTTATATTAAATTATATGATATCATTTTGATAATTATATGTATGTCAAATTTTAAATAAATTAAATAAAGAATAAAATAAAAATATTTTATTAATGTTAGAATAATAATAATAAATATAAATTATTAGATCTTATTTTGGTGGTCAATGTTAAAATAAAATTAATATAAGTTTTTTACATAATTATGTGGCTATTAATTAATTTTTAATCTTAAATATTTATATGTAGTTATATGGTTCTAAATTATAATATTTACAATCTTAAAATAAAATATATTTTCACTTCGTATATTTTATTTTTGTTTAACAGTAAAACTGGATTCATACAAAATAACTGAAGATTTTTGTATGGGCTGCACAGATATTATTAATTTAAAATAATTTTTAAATAAAAAAATATATTATATTACTAGTTTCAAATTTGATAAGTTTTATTAATTAAAAATAATTCAATAATAATATTTTTATTATGTTAAATAAAACAAACTTAAATATATAAAATTTTAAATTAAAAAATAGAAAATTAAAATTAAATTAAAAAATAAAAACTTTAGAAAAAAGTGATGATATTTACACGTAGGATTGCACTGTTAATTGCTATTTGTGTGTCAAAAGTCATAAACTAAAGAGACAGCAGTCCATTTGCGGGCTCTATAAAATTCCGCTCGGCATACAAAATTGTGATTCCATTCCAAAAGCTTAATCGCATTGAAGAAAGACTAAGTTCTCATCTCTGTTTCATGTTTTTGATAGTTAGGCACACTTTGACTGCAAGAAGTATACATAGTCCCAAATAACGCTTTTGCATGATGGCGCTTTTGCATGTTCTTGCCGTTTTTCTTCTCCTATCACATCCTTTTGCTGTGGCAAATGCAAACTCTGAAGGTAAATCCCTTTCAATATATATTATTTCAAGTATTTTTGAAGAATATTGTCACGATTTTCTGCTTTGTTGAACTTGAAAACGAACAGGTGATGCGCTGTACGCGTTCAGAAGAGCTGTGAAAGACCCAAATAAAGTTCTACAGAGTTGGGATCCAACTTTGGTGGATCCATGTACATGGTTTCATGTTACCTGTGATGATGATAAGCGAGTTACCCGACTGTAATGCACACCATTTTATCCTTTTAATTTTTCAGTTATTTATTTTTAATATTAACTCAACTCAGGTGTATTATTATTTTATTTATGTTGTTTTGTTTCCACTTTCCACATAGCCATATATAATAAGAGGAGGAAAAATTATGTTGAAATCTTGGGAATGGCTTTCCATGTCGACCATAATAACAGACTTTTGATTAGTGTTATTTCCTGGGAATGGCTTTTGACCATTCTTGTACATTGGATACAATTACAGTTACAGTAGTTCCTTTATTTTACAGAGACCTCGGCCACGCAGAACTAGCAGGCCATTTGGTTCCAGAGCTAGGGAGGCTCCAGCGCCTTCAGTTTCTGTAAGCACCGTAGCAAAGTTTCTATTTTTCGGATGAAGCTGATTTTGGGTGCTCCTTTCTCTTGTTTTTTTATGCAAATAGTTGGATTGACATTGTGCAGAGAATTGTACAAGAATGATTTGACGGGTCCTATACCAAAGGAACTTGGAGACCTTAAGAACCTTGTTAGCTTGGGTCTCTACCAGAACAACCTCACTGGCTCCATCCCTGCCACCCTCTCCAACCTCTCAAACATCAAATTCTTGTAAGTTACAGTGATCAATGAACTAAATAGTGAGTGAGCCGTTCACCAAGCCTAACCTAACCCTTTATAATGCAGACGACTCAACAGCAACAAGCTCACTGGAAGAATTCCGAGGGAACTTACTAAATTGGGAAACCTCAAGATCCTGTGAGTCTCTCTTGCAGTTTCGCTGTCACAATTCTCTTATTCTTCTCCACCTATTCTAATTTCACCCGTTTAAATTTGGTTTTCTTGTTTTGCGCAGGGACCTTTCAAGCAATGATCTGTGTGGTACGTTCCCCACATCTGGCTCCTTCTCCAAGTTCTCTGAAGAAAGGTGAGTCATCCCAGTATTAGCCAAAACCATAAAAAGAAGAAAAGAAAAAGGTGGAAACAATATAAGTTCTCTTGACGTCCGTGAGGAATCTCAATAATAGTACCTTGACTTTAGTACTATTTGTCAAATGAGCTACATCTAAATATAATAATAATAATAATAATAATAATAATAATAATAATAATAATAATAATAATAATAATAATAACAATAATAAAGCGGGATCACTTGAATTCAAATGCAACATAATAGGAAAGTGTCTTTCTTATACCTTTTCAGTGCTGTTCGTTTGCAGAATTTAGCTATTTTCCTCTGTTATGATATAATGCTTCTCTTAACTCTCCATGATCCATTCGTACTCAAGTGGCTGATTAGAAGTGTGAGAACATTAGCTGATTGTTAAATTTTCCAACAGTTTCAAGAACAATCCAAGACTGAAAGGCCCACAATTAATGGGATTCGTCAGATATGATATTGGAGGAAGCTGCAAATGAACGATTATATCTACCAAATAACGACCAGGAGGAAGCCCATCCTCGTGCCAATGGCGGGTCATAGGCTATGTTTGTTTTTTTTATATCCGTTTCAAAATTAATTGCTTGTACCAAATTACCAACATTTTGCGAGTATGCGTTCGAATTAGGACCTTGGTAATCCTTTTCTTGGTTTCCAGATCTGTACAGTTAGTACGGATGGTTTGGGATGTCTATTTGTAATATAGATAGATAGATAGATATAGACATAGGTTAATGTTAATGATAATGATACTGATTGAGGCCGATCAAGTTTGGGTAAATAGACCATCCACAAAACCACAAGAGTGCCTATTTGGATGATCGAAACCAATTTTGCTAGTCCAGTGATGAAAATGCTATGGTACATGATCCAAACTAGTTTTAGCAGTTCCATGCACTCTCAAGTCATAATTGCACAACAGTTCACTCGATTTAATTGCACAACAGGTCACTCGGTTATGCACTCATTATTGCATAACCGCATGACATTAGCAAGGCACGGAAATTTTATTTACATTTACATGAATACTACTCTCTTTTCAACCAACTCGACTAAAGTGCAAATAAATCAAAAGCATGATTGGAACTCAAATCCAGAAATGGATTAAATTCTGCGAGGATTGTCCGGACGTGTTCTTAGAAATAATTGAAGTAAAATCATACGAAAGCAAAATTCACTTACTGAAAGGACAACTTAATTAGACAACTGGATCTGTTGGAAAGGGGAGGCGTGATTAATTGGTATTAATGTCAATTGCTTGAATAAATATTTCAACAGTAGAACCGATGGACATTTATTTCAATGACAGATAAAAGAATACTAAGTAAAACGAATATTTACAGATTTGCAACTAAGCAAGCAAAACTTGATCTAAGTTTTGCTTGATCTAAGCTTAATTTGCCAGGTCGTAAACAGGCTAACTTCAGACGTAAGTGGAATTAATCTGCACGTCCATCGACCATATCCGGGTTCATTGCTTAATATTGGTAAAAACATGTACATTCCTGAAAAACAGAAAGAGAAGATAAAATCTTTTTAAGTTCAAATAAAATTTCTCAAAGGATTAGTAGTAGGAACAAAGAGCAATAATAAGGCATTTTCTAAATTAATCTTACAATGGCAACAATATAGTATTTAACCATTTGAAACAACGAATCTTATAACCAACAATTTTGAATTAAAATATTTCTTGGCTATGTTAAAACTAACCTATCATGTCCTACATTATGTAACCCGCCAATTAAAAACAGAAGCCCCACCTGTTGGACATGTTATGTACCAAGCATATGGAAAACATTGAAACATAAACTGATTCTTCTGTCACTTTTACAGCTGTGCAAGGGGGGTAAATGCAGTGTTGTTCCCTAACCTATCATTCAGGATTGTATACAGATAGCTACCCAGTTTTCTTCCGTGTTTTTCCATCACTAGGAGAAATGCCAATGGTATAGCTCATATTCTAGCCTCTGAAGTTATTCATGTTGATCAGTTCATATGGTGGGACTCGCCACCGGAGAACATTTTATGTAATCTAGCTGCTGAAGAAATTCATCATTAATGAAATTTTAGTGGGATTTCAAAAAATGTCACCAAGCAAACAACACAAAATAGATATGAAGTGAGTTTCTACATGTATTACCTGAAATTGGAAAGTAAATAGGACATTGTTAAATGTCAAATCCAATAAAGATCAGATGCATGCGCCGTAAATATTTTCAATCCTAATGTGAATTTCTAGAAAGTATTTGTATGAAGATCACATAGTTTATTTTGTCACAAACCAGCTATTCCAAAAGCTTAAACTGTTAGTTGAAGACACATGAATAATTTTATATTACATATCTAATATGTCCCCTCATGCAAGTGCCCTGTGGACTTGGAGTGTGGGTAATGCATAGGCCCACCTGCCTTATAATCAAATTCAACTCTTCATTAGAAGAATGGGAGCGGCAAGTCTAGATCACTGGGTCATAGAGGCTCTAAAAGAATGAAAACATAATGAAATTATAGAGATTTAGCTGTTGAGAGAGGAAAAGGAGAGAATTGAAACTGAATATCATAAAATTAATACTGTCTTAATATGATGCGAAATGTCATCTTACAAAACAGAGTGCCATTATTTCTCCCAATACTATATCATAATCCTAATTAATAAGGAAAAAAATTCTAAGAGAGAATCTAAGATACTCTAAAGTACTCCAAGATATCATTAGATATTGTTCATATAATTACAACCACCAAACTTTTTTCCACTAGGTGAGAGTTTGATAGTTTTCAGATATTCTAACAATTTTAAAGATTGTACTTGCTCAACAATAGTAGTCATACACCAATGACACTTCAGGATCTTGATATTATAGAATTAGGTCCTAACCCTAATCTCCATTTTATCCCATTTCAGACCAGGCAAATTGAGACAAAGGTTTTGGCATTTATATATGAAACTTCAACTCTTTCTACATTATCTAAATTTCACAATTAACAGAAATGCTTAAATAAATCCAGGAAAACAAAATAATAGTAAATGAGAAAAAGTTTTAAAAAAATAACCTGGTCTAAACATCCAGAACAGTCTCAGCCATCTGATGATGGCCGACTACTAGATAATGCAATTGGTGTCAGAGGAGGCGAAGTGATATCTTCAGATATAGATGATCTATGAGATGATTCTAGTGTTCTTGACCCATGTAATGCTGCAACTCTAGCACCACTAGAAGGTATGGAGAAACTGCGAGCCATCCCTTGAGGTGGAATTGGTAGTGGAGATGCTGCACTTGGTGCAACCAAATTATATGCAGCAGAAACCTTGGGACCTCTAGACACCAATGGACCTGAATGACCGACCAAACCTAAAAGCCTTGAATTGGATGGGAAACTGGTTGGAGGCCTCGGAAGTTCATGTAGCTCACTTATTTTAGGTGAAGACATGAGAGTAGGAGATGCACTAGGAGATACTTTCGGAGATGATGATGGAGGCTGAGGGATTGGAGTTGGCAAAAGAGGTCCAGAGAACAGTTGAACACTTTCTGCCGAAACAGGCTTGCTAGGCCAAGGATTACTTGTCAATGGACCAGAAAAGGCATGTCTTTTAATCTTTTTAGAGTAAGCAGATACATAATCACGATTTGAGGATAAAAGACTATCTCCCAAAGGAGGTGGCAATCTCGTGGAGGTAGTACTTTTGTTACTTTCCTTGAGAACAGACTGTGCACTTCTGACAGTTGGACCAGAAAACTCATCTCCAATGTCTTTTTCATGTTTCTTTTGTTCCAAAGGGGATGACTGTCTCAAATTCTTCGTAGGTTCATTTAAATTTGTCTGCATTTTGGAAAGCTTTGGATTATTAGACCCTGAAGAGGTTGAACTCTTTGCATCAACTGGCGTAGGTAGCACATAAGAACTGAACTTCCGTGATAAAGATGGGCGCATCTCTCTCAGTTTTTCGCTTGAATCAGGTTTATTATCAGCAAAAAGTGGGGCAGATTGGCTTACTGTCCTAACCCTAAAGGAAAACAAATTTCTTTGAAGCTTATCTAAGTTTTCCTGCAAATAAAGCAAAAGGTATTCATTGTGTCTGCTCTTACATATTTCAAAATTTATATTAAAAAGGAAACTAAAGAAAACTGAAACGTCTTTTTCACCTTAGCAGCTTCAGCTGTAGAACCTCTGGGAAGGGTAAGTTCCACCTGGTCCAGCTGTAAAGAAGCAAATATGGTCGAGCAGTATTTCATCAAAATGAAGTAAAATAAACTAACTGAAGTGTTTTTTAAACTTGAAAATTAAAAATATATGCATGGTTCTGATCAGAAATCTTCACAAACAGAAGTTCAATAATGAAACTTGTATGCATAGACCAGAGAAGTTAAAACTCCATAGCTTTCTTCTAGAGGTTCTAGCTCAATCCATCTGCCTAGCATTCTAATTAAACTATGTTCATCATGTGCATAGAGAAATTAGCCACATTATGATGCCCGTGGACTTAGGACCCAAACTAAAGGCCTACACAACATAATATTTTTCCACCAAGAATTCATTCATTAAATAATTTTGATTCCACTCCTTTTGAGCATGCAGAAGGACTCAAGCCCCTCAACCACCACCACAAGTGCACAATCATTTGCCTGTTAAATTATGCCTGTTTATAGATGTAGTTGCCCAATCTTTTCATTAGACATACATTTCTCAAGAAGTTTGAGAAATATGAAAGAAAAAAATTACAAATTCCTAGTTACTCAAGGTAATCACCTCCATTGAGTTCTGTGATGTAGAAGCATCTTGGTCTTGCTCCATTTCTCCATAGTCAAAACTCAGCTCCCCATCATCATTCTCATCATAACCAACATCATCATCATCTCCATAGTCACCTTCATCACCATCCTCCTCTTCAAGACCACTGAAGTGGTAATCAATGTGTTGCTGTTCACTTACTGATTTTACATGTGGTTCAACTGTCTCAAGGGACTTGACTGCTTTCTTGAAGAAACATAACTGCTTTCAGGCATAACGGAAAGCAATGGTAATCAACACAAATAAAAAAAGTAGGAACTTCTAGTTCTCACAAAGAAACAGGGGAATGAAAAAAACCTGAGCAGCATGGTGACGTGCTGCCTGTGTTAAAAGACTACGCGATTGTCCTTGCTTCAGAGATTTCAATCGGAAAACAAACAATGTAGCCTCCTCATCATATTCATCACGAGCAGTTTGCAATTGCTGCAACGAAAATGTTTCCCCTTTTCCACCTTTAGACCTACCTCTTTCTCTATATCTTGTTGCCATATACTCGTATACATTTCTGCAGATTGTATAACACAATGGTAAGACATGTGTCGTACTCAAAGACAAAATTAGATCCAACAAAACATTCCAAACCTCTTTTCATCACATTGTCGCTTCATCTCCTACTCCGGTATTAAGACCAAAAAAAAAAGGCAAAATTACAAAAGGTCCTCCAAATACAATGATGCAAAAGATATAATTTACTGAATGAGCACACTACCTAAATTTATGAAATAAAATAAATATATTCTAAGATTATAGCAATAACAAATATTTGAATTTCAAAATTGAAATGGGGTGATGTATAAGTAAACTGAAAAAAAAACTGAGAGATAGGATGAAATTAGTATAGAAGCTAGAAACCTCGACAATTCGAAGTTCATTCAAGAGAGACTCTGAGGGAATGGTAATAGTCTGGAATATATGAGAACGCTGAAATGGGAAAGAGAAAGTGATGAAAAACGTAGAAAAAAAATGGAAGGATAAAATGAAAAAGAGAAATGGAACTAGGAGTGACATAGTTATCGATGAGTTTCTGAAGTTTGAACTGGATTTTGCCAAGCATGAGGAGAACTTTTCCTGCAAGAATAAAATAGAAAGAGATAAAAGATGAGGAGACGATGGATAAGGCGTGGTAGGAGTAGCAGTAGCATACCGGTTTCTTCTCCTTGATCATTCAAAGCGGTCTTCTCAAGAAGACATGAGCCCATGTCTCGCAAGGACTCGGAGAATTCTGTAAGCAGAGCATAATAATAGATCATAAACTAAAAGGCAATAATTAATACTGAAATGAATATAATTATTATATACCATAAGCACTGCTGGCGGTTGCTGCGGCGGCGGAAAGCAAGGTGTCGTAGCAGTCCCTCATATCTTGCATGTCCTGCAAAATCCAAATCCAAATCCAAATCGAAATCCAAATCAAAATAAAAATCAAACCCTAATACCTGGGTTGTATGAGATGTTGAAGAAATAGGAGTGCGAATGCGTGCCTCTGTGGCCTGAGCCAGCTCGTCAAGCTGGTCCAGAGGCTGAATAGACTTGGAGGAGGCATGCTTGTGATTGTGATTGTGAAGCGCCAGACCTCGCAACTTTTTCAGAGAGCTCTTCATCAAGATATGCGTTCTCTTCTCTTCTCTTCTCTTCTCTTCTCTATAATATTATTGCATATTACAATTAGAGTGAGTGAACAATGGCCAACAACAACCAGGTCAAAATCCCCATTTCTTTCTTCAACCGCTTCCCCTGCTTACGCCAACAACTCACAAACACCACCCCTCACATTCTTATTATTATTATTATTCTACAAATTCAAATCAGATTTTTTCCCTAACTTTCTTCTTTCTTGACTTCTTCTTCCCCCTTCTTTATTCCTTTCAATTCTCTCCATTTTCATTACTCATCATCATCATTATTATTATTATTATTATTATTATTATTATTATTATTACTCCCACGAATACTTTTCTATTCGTTGGTCTTGGTCAAGACATTACCTTCAGTAAATTGAAACTTCAACTCTTTCTCAAAATTAGAAAGAATAAACAAGAATTAGGGAAATACTAACAAATGTTCTTGTAGTACTCGTTAAAAGTTAAGAATCAAATATTTGTATTAAAAATATTATAAATGCATCATTCTCTTTTTTTTAATAAAAAATCATTTTAACTTCTTAAGCAATGTTTTAATAAAATCAAAAGAATTATACTATATTGCTAGATTCAAAAGCTTTTATAGTAGCGATTCAGTTTTACAGATCGATTAAATTTTTCAATGAATATTGTAGATTTAAATACAATTTATAAATAAAATAATTAATATTTTAGCATATTAAATATCACAAAATAAAAACGATAATTTATAATCAAAATATTAAATAAGGACATACCATCTTTACTTCTTTATTTTTTAATACATTCTTATAATTATTAAAAAAAACTTAAATAAATAGTCATTTAAAATACAGCTATAATTATTATTTTCTTTTAGAAGCTACTCAAAATAAATTTTTTGTCAAATTCTAATTTTTAAGAAATTATATATGCAAAAACAAGAATATGAAATATTTTTTAAAATATTTTATTTAAAATAAAAATTATTTTTTCAATATAATGGGCTCTTAACTTTTGAGACTCTAGCACCTTTCGCGCCCATTGGTGGGAGAGCAGTTTCATAACTTGCGTCAAGCTTAAAAATAAGCATAAAAATGTAGCACTTGGGTCCTTATAGCCTAATTTAATTATGTACGTAATAATAATAATAATTTTAACTCACTCGGATCTACTTTTTTATGTTATAATGCAAATTAGATATTTTTTTCTTAATTTTTTAAAAATGAATTTGAATTTATTTAAATGAATTTTTAATTTTTTCCATTAATTTTAGTAAAATTTTCTTAAAAGAGTTTAAATTTACCCAAACAAGTTTAAAATTAAAAGTCATCATCAATTCATTCTTGTAATATTGTTTAAAAGTTTTTTTTTTTTATAAACTTAAACCTTAAATGTTAAACCTTTAATAGAGCTAATTTGAATTGATGAAATCAACAAAATAAGGTGATTACATAAACATAATAGTCTAGTCAAAATTACAATAATTAAAAAAATTTAAGTAAAAAATACTAGAATGGGGTAATTGACTAACTTGGCTAAAGAAAAGGACTATTCAAGTATTCATTCCAACAAGAATGGAAAAGATCTTCTAGCGCTTCTAACTCACCAGTCTATGCTACATCAACGAGACTTTTGTTACTATAGTAATAAGTAGCTCAAAACTCACAATAGAAAGGATTAAGGGGGAAGAGCTCATAGCAACCCTTCTTCAAAAAAATTTCTTCCTTTATGCTCCAAAACTTTATCACTCCACATGCCATCATTCCTAATTTTAATAAAATTTGTTTAACTAAATTTTGTTAAAATTAGCAGAGTTTGTTAAATATTCACTTAAATAATTCTAAATTTATTTAAACAAAAATAAAATTAAACATTTAATTCGTGCTACAACATAAAAAAAAAAATTCGTTATAATGTTGAGTAATGCCTCAAAGCATTATAAAAATAATTTTATTTTTGTATAAAGACCATTTTACAAACATTTTTAATGTAAGAAACAATTCCAAAATTAGTTCAAATACAATAATAAAAAATATGTTTAAACCAAAAAAATATACTCATAATTAATCTACCCATGTATACTTACAATTAAGGCATTTAATTACATGTAAGTGATTAATGATCACTACCTTTAATCTTCTTATGTTTATTCATTTTTATCTATTTTAAATTTTAATTTTAAAATTACTTTTTTTTTAAATACTTTTTCCTAATATATTTCTCAAAATAATACACATTCAATTTTAATAAAAACTCTTAAGAGTTATTTTCAAGCATACAGAATAATTATTGCTCCTAAGATTCCTTAAGATCTTCTATAGATATAGATAGTTACAGCAACACGGATACAACATGTGTTGATCCGACTCCTTTTAGCAAAGGTGTAGTCTAGAGTCTCGTCAGGAAATAAGTATGTGGCTTGTAAATACTTTTACTTTCAGCAAATTATTATGCACTCATTTACAGTTACCATTCACCACTCTCATTTCTCTAAGATTTTTTAAATTTTTACCAAATTTTAATCCCTAACGTATCTTTGTAACCATCTATACAGTGTCTCAATATTTTTCATGACACTTACTTTATCAACATTTCACATTACATTTTCTTTCTAATGCATATCATTTACATCATCCTTCTATTTCATTCATTTACTTACGATTAATACATTCTTCTTTCATCTTTTTCTCCCATTTCAATTCAATAAATAATGTCTAAATTAAAGTACACACTGATTCAGTTCACATCATTCGTATATTGAAGGAAATTATTTTAATCATTCTAGATCAATCAAGCATACATCATTCACTCTACATAACAGTCAAAGATTTCATTCAAGCACATATTGATAAAATCATGAAGCACCTCATCATATAATTCAATACAATTTGTCGAAAGTCGAACACCTTTAGATTCAGACCAACCATACCATTCAGAAATATATTATCGGAGATTACACTATCTCAGTCTTAAATAGATCACTTATTTTAAAGTTTGACATCATTCAATATTTACATTGTGTCTATTATCCAAAGTATCAAATAGCACTTTTTAACTATTTATGAACAATTTTCCATAATAAAATCATACTACTTAAAATAATTTCATTCAGAGCCTTTACTTTAAAAACTGTATTTAGATAATTCTAAAATAATTATGATTTTTTCATATCTAAAATCTCCATTCTTAACACTAAGATTATAAGAAACCTTAGAATTTTATAGTTCTAATAGGAAAACTTAGTATTTTTAATTCTAAAATATATAAGTATAAGTTACGGTTTAGGTTTATTCCCTTTAGATAAAAGAAACACGATAAGAAGTATATTGTTCAGCTAGAGGACAACCACCCTTCTAGCCAAGAATAACATGGTTAGCACTTATCATTTAACCAAAAAGGGGCATATTTTCTACAAGAAAAAAATGGTTTTCAAGCAAAGATACTTATTCTAAAACATGCTAAAGATGTTGATTTGGTACTATACAAGTAACATAAGATATATGGAAAAGTGACAAAAGTTTGGTTTGGTGAGTTTAGACCCACCTTCTGATAATAGGCTTAAACTTGACTACTCTCACTGAAAGGATCAGAAGTTTATGAGATTAAGAAATTGAAAGAATATTCACTTAAGCAAATATAGACAAATTAAGCAAATTTTATGCAATTTTTGAATTATTTCTAAAATTTATCTTAAAAAAAATGAATTTGAACATTTAATTTAGATCCCACAAACATGTGCATACTAGCACACAATTTTCTATTTTTTTTCTTTTGTTATATAACCCTTAAGTTACATATAATAACTTCTCCCCTTCTCTCTATCTTCTTTTTTTTTTTTCAACAACTTTCTCTCTACTTAGAGACCATTATGATGTCATTTTTAACAAACAAAATGCAAAACTGAGACCCTTAAAAACAATTTTGAAAGACTAATACATTTTAAGACAATTTTATTAACATGGACCTTTAACAACTAATTTTAAAACATCTAAAAGTAAAAATAAAATAAAAATTATTTATTACACTTTGTTATTTTTAATATAATAAAAAAATTATTTTGAAAGAATAACTCATCATTTTAGTTACACAAAATCAGCCCTTAAAAGTTTATGTTACCATTATTTTTTCATTTTAAAAGCACTCAGTATACTCAAACTTAGGTACTGGCTGGAAAAACTATTAAATGTAAAACATCATATTAGTATAAAAATAAATGTAAAATTGCAGTCAAAGTTTAGGATTTGAATCTAATTAACACAAAAATTGAACATCCAGATTCACTTTCGCTAAAGCAAAAATTGTGATACCCAAGTGCTAGTCGAGGGCGAAGAGTAATCGATGGTGCATTGTGACACAGATAATGAGCGGCTCCTGACAGACTTCTAAGCGAGGACGGGAAGTGATTGCCGGTGCAATGTGTGGCACAGACAAGGAGCGACTCCTCCAAACAATAAGGGATACATGAATGAATCAAACTTATACCAAAATAAGAGGATCCAAACCAAAGTTAAGTGTGCTTAACTTGAAACAATTATGGAATGGTTGAAACGAATTTTTTTGTAATTCGCTGAAGCAAATTTTACGCTTTTTCTCTCAACCTTCTCTTTTTTTCATGCCTAACACTTTCTCCTCAACCTTCATATTCAACTCTCTTTAACCTTCATATTCAATTTTTTTTAACCTCTATATTCAACTTTTTTCCTTCTCTTATACCTAACTCCTATGTTCCTCTCTGAACTTTCTCTTCCTCCCACTCCATATTCAACTTCTCTCTTCTTCTTTCCATTCTCATCTCACCTTATACCTATATCTCCTTCTTTACTCTATATCCAATTATCTACCCTCCTCTCCCTTCACCATGATAAGTGTATAAAATAAGGTATTTGATATGGTAAATTAAACACTTTTGTGTTAAAAGTTGCATTATTTTATTAAATTCCCTTTAAACTTGAAACTTTTACAAATACATATATATTTTTTAAATGAATGTAATTTTATAGTTTTAAGCTCTTTTTAATCTATTTTGTAGCTAGAATCACAAAAGAAACATCACTTAAGGTTAAAGAAGATTTGAAAAGTTAGAAGAAAGAGTAAGTGAAGCATGAAGTTGCAGTAAAGTCAGCTTCTGGAGATTTTTTGCTATAACAAAAAACATTTGCTGCAGCGAGAAGTTGCAGTTGGAAGAAGGTGAATCTATTCCCCTGTCGCTATAGTAAGAAGTGATCGTTGTAGCGAAAAGTCTTTTGTCTCGCTGTAATGAGAGTTAACGCTACAGTAAAAGTTAATTAATATATTTGAATTATTCTCTGAAGACGATATTACAGTACTCTACTGACTATTACTTGCAACACTCGATACTCTTACCATATTTGAAGGAAAAGAACTAACACACCACCACCTCTAAACCACCTCGCTCCTTATCTCCATCTATCCTCATTCATCTCTTCCTCCACACTTACCGCAACCAAAATAATTAAGGGGTACTAAACTGAAACAAAGCCAAGGTAGCATTTATTATTATAAACTAAGTTTGGAACGTTGACGAGCCTGTTTGGATATCCCACGAAACCAAATCTAGAGATAAATCCCGACTTACGAGGCACGTAGATTGGAGTTTTAATAATTTTTTTTTTTTTAAATCGATTTCAGTCAACGGAGGTTACAACGTTAAAACAAATAGAGCGTAGACTTTCATTTTAATCCAGACACCATCCACAAGGAATCAAGGACACACGGCATCGTTCTTCTGAAGGGTACGGAACCCACATCGGATAAAATATCTCAAGTTTGCCAATGAAAACTAAACAAGAATGAACTCAAACAGCAAGTTAGATCTTGGAAACGCGATAATTTATTACAAAAGTCGACTACTTATTGCCTAGCACAAACCAAAAAAGCACATAAAAGTTCCTGCCTTGCGCCATTGTTATCCAAGTTATTATTAAACATGAACTTCCTCCCAGATATGCTGAGAAGGATAAAAAATGTGTAGCATCTGTGACTCCTGAAAATTTGGACAGCAGTATTATGCAACTATCAGAATCTTTTAAACCAAACACTAACATAATCCATGAGTAAAACCAGCTTTCTTGGGTTGCAAATTGCAATTTCTTCCTGCTGTTTTACGGACGAAGTTTGGGAAATTTTGTTTTTTGTAACATCAAAGATTTCCAAAGAACTAACCAGGCCATGAAAATTTTCAGGACTAGATTTATGTTCAAGCAGCTGCAGCCAAAGGCACAGATCTGTAGCAAGCTCTCTTTGCAGCACGAACAATATCTTCAACCTGTACATCCACAAATACCAACCAGTAAAAAACCAGATTTTATTGATCTATAGACATGTATCAAAACCTTCAACATATTAGCATCTGGCTTCTTATCTGATACCAACTCAGGTCATACCAAGTCACGACACCAGGGGTAGCATTTTACCCATTCAAAATAGAAATACATTTCTGGATCAATTTGCAAATTAAGAAAACAGATCCTCCAAACCAGGTTGAGAAATTCACGAAAAACAAAGTTAACATTGAAGAATTGATACCTGTGGGACAGCCATTCTTTCCAGATTTGCTGCATAGGGCATGGGAACATCAGCCCCAGCAATTCTCTCAACTGGAGCATCAAGATAACCAAAACTCTCCTCAATGACAGATGCGCTGCTCAAGAGAAGTATAAAATAGCATGATTTCCCTGGGTAAACCAAAAAGATACAAGAAAGTCAATGTATAGAGATAAACCAGATTTCTGCGCCAACACCATGCTGAGGAAACCCTTCTTCAACTGTCACCAGCCTGTTGGTTTTCCTGACAGAAGTATTGATTGTGGATCGATCAAGCGGCCGGATTGAACGCAAATTAATAACCTATTGTAGGTAAAAACATCACTCAACATTATCATAACCAAAGTGAAGTTTTGAAAATAGGGGGAAACTATTGCAAGTTGTACCTCAGCACTGATTCCTTCCTTTGCCAGTGTCTCAGCAGCCTAAACACAAAGCAGAAGAGATTTTATGAATGTTCTCTACTTTGGGAGTACAGAAAGAGGTTGGAGATATATATATATATATATATATATTTAAAAAAATTATAAGATGCCACAAGCCGACCCATCCAAAAAATTTATTATCCTCAATCCTTCTTTTATTATTTAATAGTTAAATGCAAAACAAACGTATATCTCTTTCACATACTTCTCAGCAAATGATCAATTGGATCAAGCAAATAATAAAAAAGGATCTCATAGTAAACAAACCTTGAGAGCATAGCCAACCATTTTTGAAAAGGCTGTGATAGTCACATCTTTTCCTTCTCTCTCAATCTGTAATTGGTACAATGCATGAAGTAAACAAGGAGTCAATAAGAATGCTTTATTGTATAGCGAATGTGGCTCTAACAATCATAAGGTGTATTTCAAATACTACAAATAATTAACTACCTTTGCTTTTCCTATGGGAAGGCAAAAGCTGGAATCAAGAGCTTCAGCTGCAACAGGGAATGACTCACCATATCTAGAGGACATAATTCATCAAATTAACTATTTTTCAAAACAAGAAGTGATGCAAAAAATCTTCAATTACTCAGTTTCATATACTAATCAAGCAGCATAACTTACAACAACTCATTTTCAAGGAAAACAACAGGATCAGGGTCCCGTATAGCAGCTTTAAGCAAACCACGAGCATCTTCAGATGAATATGGTGATAAGACTTTTAACCCAGGGCATGAAGCATACCAAGATGCATAACACTGCATAAAAGCAAAGTTGCAGAGCATACATTATCAGTGCTCAAGAGCTTATAACCAGAATATAATTTGATGTAGAATTCAAACAAATAGTTAAAGAAAGTTTGTATATAAAATAAAAGCCTGGAGAACCATACTTGAGAGTGCTGAGCACCAACCCCAGCCGCAGCACCGTTGGGTCCTCTAAAGACAATAGGCACAGATATTTGGCCAGCAGACATGTAATTTGATTTTGCAGCAGAATTAATAATGTGATCTATTGCCTGCAACATGAATTAAAATATAATTGAGAGGGATAAACATGAATAATTAATTGGCAAGCTCATGAGCCAGATTATGCAGCTGTTTATCTAACAAATTCATAACTAAATGTTACTAATCATCCTAACAAAATATTATTCATAATTTATAAGTATTACAATATTCAAGGTACCAATGCTCAACATTAAGATTGCAAACATATGGGCCAAAGAGAATTCTCCTTCCAACATAATTCATACCTACGAATAATACTTGAACATAGAAGTAATAAGAGTCAACAAGTAAAAAAATTCCAGCAGAAGGCCTGTCACCTAAACAACTTGATTGATTCGTATGGCATTGATATGACAATATAACAATCAGTAAAACATCACCGAATTGCTTATTTTTTAAGTCAACTATGATTGGCAATTTGATGCTGTTAACAATAAACCAAATTTATCCTTCCAATACACAGAACAAAAGCTTGACCCCAATCACAATTCCATAGTTTTATATTGTTAACAGGGTAGTCAATCACAGAATTTTGTATGTCCGCCCTGCAATGCAGAGTATTGCTTTGGGCTTTGACTAAGCAGCCATCAGAACCTCAAAACCCATCAAATCACAACCATTATTGGTGATTTCTTGAATTCCATCATGTGCCCCTCCGATTAATTTTGTGGTTTTCACTGTACCTCCCACTTTAGTTTGAGCTTCACCAATTTTTATTGTTTGCTGTTGTTTTTCCAGCAACCCATGGTCATTTTGTGCTCTTTATAGGAACTTTAATACTGTTTCACAGTTCTCAGTTCTCATGGTTTTCAAAGGTCAGCAGTGTATTCTAGCAGTCCTCCTCTGCTTTGTTTTTTTCTTTTTTTTTCTTTTGGTTGTTTTCTCCTATGGCTGTGTGTAGTTTGCACATCATAGTTCATAGCCCATGCATTATCCACCTGACTTTGACACATTAGTGACTCAAACTTATTGTTGAAGTATGGCACTGTACTCTTTTTTTTTTCCGTTATGATCATTTTTTGTGATTAACTTTTTAGTTATGCCTAAGATGAACGATGATTGTATGTCTACACTATATCACTATGACTTCTGATTATCAATGATGAATATTTTTTAAATTCGATTTCTTACAGTTTTAGCACTTATGTGACTACAGTAAACTATTTATCTTATATACATAATCTTCAGCAGCAGTCATTTTGCTATCCCACTAAAGCTATTTTGGGATTGGCTGCTTCACACCTCTATCCTTGATTGACAACTGTAATCATCAACACCAACACAGAATCAAAAGGAAATCAGCAATGTCCCTTGTGGAACCAATCATCATTTGTTCAGAACTTCACACTCCTGGTTCTTATCACACACAAGACAGAACTCATAAGATGCCATCTAATAATCTTCATGGGCAGTTAAATTTACAAGATATAACATAATACATAAATTAAGTATTGTCGTAAGAAAAATAACACACCAAAACTAAACACCCAGTCAAAAAGAAAGAAATGATGCAATCAAGATAAACTCTAACCTGCATGGAGAAGTTAAATGTCATAAACTCCACAACAGGTCTTAGACCATAATATGCAGCACCAACTCCAATCCCGGCAAACCCAGCCTGTATTATATTTAACAGACAAAACAAAATGTCAACCCAACATCTGCCACCAACTATGAATAAATCCTTTTCAATTTTCGCTAGGAATAATCAGTTAAATTTAATTCATAAAAGAAAACATCTGCTAATGTAATTTATAAGATGGAAAGTACACTACTATATATGGAATTGAAAATATAATCAAGCATGGGACATTAGAGTATCAATTTTATGATGAGAAGCTGAAAATATCAATTTTCTATGTTTGAAAAGTAATCCATTACAAAAAGTTAGAAGGAGCTCAGAATGAAGAACACAGCCAAACATAATATGCCATGCCTATTTCCAAGGATGCATATCCCCATGCCATCACAGGATGACAGGATATGCAGTCACATTATTAAAACATTAGTTTGTTTATTTTATTGGATGTTTCCCCTAAAGACTTGTTGAACATTTTAAAATTTGGCCCTTGGCAAGTTCAGAGAGAAAATCAAAAGTGCTTAGATACCAAAATCTTTATCAAACTGTGCTTCGGTTACTTATGCCAGTTACAAAGTCATGCCAACACCTTCCTAAGAAAGGGACTGCTTAAGCGATAGTTTGGATTCAGCAAATTTTTTAAGCATATAGGTCTTTAACTGAAAATAGAATACCAATGAATTTCTCAATGCAAAAAATTGTGTCTCTTGTCCTAAGATAATTACTAGGTCTAAAAGACTGAAACTGGGAGGGTGCAGGAGGCATCCAAACTACCAAATTTGTATCAATTTGCAAGCGTTGTTACATAAAACAAAACCTAGTGGCGAGAAAATTTAAAGCATCTTTGAATTTGCAATCAGAACCATCATTCACGCATCCATCAGAGAGACGCCACTCTTAGTAGTGATAAGATAGACTAGTGTTAGTCAATATTAATGTTGATGATCCAAAGATCCCCTTATAAAATGTAAAGAATGAAAAGAAGCGGTAGTCGGACATGATTTACAAGTCGCAATCAGTGGCTGCAAAGGTATGAAGTATCAAAGGAGTGAGTGTAAGAAAAATGACCTCGGTGATTGGAGTGTCGAGAACCCTGTCGGGACCATACTTCTCCAGGAGTCCCTTGGATATCTAAAATGAAAGAAGAAAGAAGGTTAACACGTACTAGTTAAGCAAGTACTAAAATCCGCAAACTTGCCAATACAACTAACCTTGTATGCACCCTGATATTCCCCCACCTGCACTTAAATACAACCAAAATGAACATCAGAAAAGGGGGGGTGGGGGGTAGGTAGAGGCCAACCCTCAAAACAGTTCATTCTGAAAATCGAAAGAGAGAGGATGACCTCTTCACCCATCAAGAAGACTTTTGGATCAGCTGACATTTCCTCATCGAGTGCGGAGTTGAGAGCCTCTCTCACTGTTATCTGCATATTTCGTTTCAGAATCAGATATTTAACTGGGAAAAATGAAAAGAGAAGAAAACAATACCTCTTTAGCGGCAGAAGAGAAATGTCTGAATGCGGAGAAGGTAGGACGAATACTCTGCAGCAAATAAAAGTGTTCATCATTTGAAATGGAATGAATTTGAAGCACAGAACGGAACCAGACGCGGACAAATGCCGTACCTTGTGCCTTATCACACCCCACATCTTGCTTCCTTCAACTTGAATCAAACAAAGCGAAACAAGTCAGTCACTAAAGCCGTAATCCATAAAAAGTTAAAAATTAAAAAAAATTAAAAAAAAATCATTGACAACGCTCATAAGAATCAGATAACAAAATCTAGGGTGCATAAAAGAAACCCTAAGACTAAGAGGCAGGTGGATTGAAAGAAATATCTGAAAGAAGAAGAAGAAGAAGAAGAATCCGCACCTGTAGCTGTAGCTGGATCCGATCGCCCCTCACTTAACGATACACGATGATCCTAACCAACAACCCACCCTCTGGTTTATATCTTACTTATAATCATGCTCTAGCTCCTATTCTCTCTCCCTTCAATTTTTTTTATTTTTATTTTACATAACTCCACTTTAATTATTATTTAAAGACATTTTATGACATGTATTTATTCAAATAATTTTTACAGAAAATATATTTTTTATTAACCAAAAGTATTTTTTTAATATCTCTATCTAAAATTCGAATCAAGAAACAAATATATTAAAAAAACGAAATAATTAAATTTAAAGAATTTCAAAAGAAGAACATGTAAAAAATTTTGTAAAAGAGCTTTACTATCATATATCAAATTTTTAATATTTAAGTTATAGAAGTTATTAATACTCATCATTATTTTTTGTAATGTTTTAGTAAGATTTTCAAATTTTTTATATAAAAATTTAGAATGAAAAAGTAATTTCTCACTCCAAAGTAAACAAAATAAATATACTCAAAATAATATTTAAAACAGCTTAAATTTATCTAAAAAAATTAATAACTTAAACTTTTAATTTATTAACTACAAGCCACTTAATTAATCACTTAAATTATGTTCTTCAATTTTTAACTATATTAAATGTCCACACTAATACCTTCAGAAAATTATCTTATTTTTTTATTATTTCAAACGTTTGTCAAATTCATTTTATATAAAAACTTTTAAAATAAAAAGTAATATCTCATTTTAAAATAAAAAACAAAATAATATTTAAAAAACATAAAGTTATTTAAGTAAAATAACTAATAACTTAAAATTTATAATTTATCAAGATCACTTAATTAATCTCTTGAACTATGTTTTTCAAATTATAATAATATTAAACATTCACAATATTATTTTTAAAAAATGATGCATTTTTGAAAAATATAAAAAAAGATCTTTAAATGATGTGACAATATTTTTTATTTGTATAAAAATAAAAATAAAAGTAAATAAATGCTTAAGTCTTAAATAAATATTAATAGATAAATTATTTTTTTAAAAAAAATTTACTCTTAAGAGTATACATGTTCAAAAAGTAAAAGTAAGATTATTAATGTAAAAATAAGTTTCTCTAAGTATGAATGAGATAAGTATCTTAATATTAAGTTAATAAATCTTACTATCATGAATAAGTTGAATGATAAGATAATTTGATTAATAAATAATAAGAAATGTGAATCTTTAAAGTAGTAACAAGATAAATAAATTAATTATATATGGTCATTAATTATATATATGAAAACAAAAAGAAATCATTAGTTTATTAACCTATAGAGTTACAAAAATTATCTCTAAAACTTACTTTATTAGATCTTTGAAAAATTTATCCATTTAGAATTATTATTCCATTTAAAGAAAAAATATAAGAAACTTATTAAAGAAGGCCAAAGAAAAAAGTTTGAGAATAAAAATATTTAAATTTTAAATAAATATGATGAATATCAGTTAAAATTTTATACAAAGAATTATTTGTACTATAATGGTAAAGATCATTACAATCTTTCCAAATGACATACAAAAAGATAATAAATAAACAATCATAATCAATGAGAAACTCAAGCAACTAAAACTAGAAGTCTATTAAAGAAATAAAAAGAGATTTATTTGAGTAACTTCTTAATGAAAAGTATTATTGTGATCCCCATAATATTTAACATAATAAAAAATTTAAAAAAAATTTAGAGTATGGTAAAATTACAAGGAATTGAATCTAGTACCAATAAATAGAAAAAAAAATTAATTTTTTTCATGTATATAGATTTTCTAAAGCCAAGCTCAAGAAGAAAAAAAAATGATTTGTTATCTATATATATCCAACATTGATTGAACAAAACTAATTAATATTAGGACCTCAAACTAGGCAATTTGAAGTAACTTTCTTGAGAAAGAAATTAAAATAATTTATCATTTTTTTGTATAAAAAGAAAGAATAGTGTAGATTATATTGAAATTCTTATTACTTTTGTCTCTTTATACATAGTTCTAAGTCGTTGACATGAACAAATAAACTTTCTAACAAATTAGGCCATTATTAATCCAATTGGAATGCATCTAAAGAAGTTTTTCTATTATTAGTTCGATAATTACATCCATCTTTTAAAAGTCATAACCGTTTGAAAGAATTCTAGCAAGTTTAAGTACTTTTATTATGAAAGCAATAAAAATGCGAGTTTTGTGTGATTCCAATTTTAATGTAAAAACAAATGATGAAATTAACGAATTCAATCAATGAAATGTGCAATCCTTAGTTTGTTCAATTGATTCTATCCCTATTCCTCTCAAGATTCAATATTTTTCCTTTTCCTCTGAATTAGGGTAACTCAACAAGGGAGAATTAACCTTAAAACTCCATATGAATATAAATAAATTACATGGCTTCAACTATTTTCCTCCAAGATTACGCAACCTTAGAAATTAACTTAGGATTAAGCAAATCAAGTTAAGAATTTCATTAAAACGAATTAGGATTAATTAAGCAATGTCTCCCTCATTCAACTATTAATTCAATTTAAAGAGTTGGAAAAATGTAAATTCATGAAGGAAAGGGAATTATATTGACATTCATACCCAGGAATTCAAGAATCCATGAACTCACTAAGGATTACAAGAAAGTTTAACCCTCCATAAGAATGGGTCTTATAAATTCAAGATGAAAACAAAGGAAATTCAATATCATCAATGCACGAATTAAAGGAAAATGAAGAGAAATTGTAAATCAAACCCTAAGATTGGTCTTTACTGTCACCCAAGGATCCTAAGCTCTGGACAATGCTCCCAAAGTGGCAAAAGAATCTAAAGTTGTGTAAAAAATCTGTACTTTAATTTCTAAAAATTTATATATACTAAGTCTGACGCGACCTCATAGTGATCACTCATGTAAATAAGAGTGATCACGCACAACATTTCTCAGACTTTTCTCCTTTCTGAAGTGATCACTCTTGTGTATAATAGTAGTCACTCTGGACGCGTGTAGTTACTCTCACTTATGAGAGTGAACACGCGCAGAGTGTTCTGGTTCAGGCTTCGCTGGAGTGATCACTTTCACTTCTAAAAGTGTTTACACGCAAAATTCTTCATCCTGGAGCTTTCTGGAGTGATCAATATCGTACTTGACAGTGATTACTCTTAGTTCATATTTTCTCCAAGAGCCAAAAATTCATGAAATTTGTCTAGAATTTTCTTTACAATTATTCAAATGATCAAAATTGCAAAATATATTTACAAAAATTAGTGGAAATAAAACAAAAATTAAGAAGGCTATAATATTTGACCTAAATGAGGTTTTTATTCTATTGACAATCTTTAAGTATATTTTTCTATTAAAATTCTATGAAAAACTAGATAAAATATCTATAAAGTATGGATTCATCAACAATAAACTATAATTTATTATAAACAAAACTTCATGTTCATTATATTTTGGATAATATAGTTGTTGCTTTAAAATAATTTTTAAAATACTCTAAATTTAATATAGAAAAATATATTTTTATACATAACCATTAAAATGATCCATTCAACTTTTCAATCTTGGATAATAAATTCTTTTTAAAAGTTTTATATTTTTTATATTTATCAAATAAAGGTATTTTTTTATAAATAGTTTGTTTAAATATTTTTAAAACATATTTTTTTATATTTTTATTTTAACTTTTAAATAAGAGATAATTTTTTATTTTAATTTTTTTATATAAATATGTACCTCACACTACACTTGATCTTAAAGACAAAAAAATAAAACAAATATAAACTAGAAAAAATGTCATTTCTACATCATATATGAATCTTTTCTAGTTGTGGTGAAAATTGGATGTTTAGTTTTATTTTTTTAAACAAAAATGAATTTGTTTAATTATAAAAAATAACAAAAATAACGCAAAATTTCCTTAAATGAATTTTTACCTTCTACTCTCCCTCTCCAACTCTCTTCTTCACCAACCCCTAACTCTCCCTCTACCCCTAGCTTAACCCTCCTCCCTCCTTAGGCCCCTTTCCCTTTTTTTTCCATTGCCTCTAGCCTCTCACTCACTCCTTTCCTTTCTATGTACATGAAAGTTAGTAATTAATTAAGAGACTTTTGTTTAATATTTTTTTTTCATTTTCTTAAAATTCAGATAAGTAAATTTAGTTCCTGCAGTAACAGTGAGAGAGAATTTGGATCCCTTTGCATCATGCATCACATACATAGGTAGGTCAAATTAGATACTTCAGACAAGTAGGTAGTTAATGTCGGTTGCCCATCCTTCATAGTTAATGTCCTTACATATTGGAAATTTTGACTCTCAGCTAAACTACAACAACAACGATACTTTAGTAATCAACGATGTGTGGGTTTGTGATTTACACAACTTCAGTTGAGTTTAGAGACTAACATAGCATTTTGGTGATCAAACTCCAACTCTAATTGCATGTAACTATTTTCCTCAACCAATTTTCCTAGTCATTTGAATAGATTTAACTAAAGTTGCTAGATGTTGTTTGATTTGCACAATTTTGGATAAACTTCTTTATTTTACCCACTCCTATTCACACTAAAAGCACAACCAACAAATAAGATTTGTATGAGTTAACTTTAATCTTTATGTATTAAATTAGTTTATTAGTCAACATGGACATTCATATAATAACTAGTAATTTTTCTTTCACTAATTTAAATAATTAAATAAAAATATATTATATGATTATTTTATAAATTTTAAAAAAATAATTATTATAATTATTAATAATAAATATATTATTATATTAAATAAAATGAAAACATAAATTTTTAAATTAAAAATAATGAAAAGATCAAAATTTAAAGAAATATTATTGCATGATAAAAAAAAAACCCACAAAAGGATTTTTGTTTGAAAAAGTTGGGATTAGACTTCAGGCAAGTTTAAGCCTATAAAATCCCATCCAATTTGAATCGAATATAGGCAAATGAGAACCATTCCTGTCTATTTGAGTTGTTGGTTTAAGTAAGTCTTTGTTTAGACAGGTTTAAGGTGATTAAGATGAGTTTAAACAAATTTAAGCCAATAATTTACATGCTAAGTTTAACCATTGTTTTTTTTTTTTTCAATCATATCCTTGTTTTAAATCACATGATCTACTATGTTTTATTGACCCAAGATTCTTATGACTTTATAACTTTAAACTCAAATGATAGACAAGGATAACACATTGAGGAAGGCTACTCATTCACATAAGTCATAAGTAGATGAATGAAGCACGACAAAGAGAAGTAGATAATGTATTGATATGTGAACGTGTGATGTGCATAGGAGTTAAGCACTTAAGAGATAGGGGATGGGATGGTGAATAGTGATAAATGTATAAAATGAGTAATTTTAGATGAAGAATTGAGCACTTTTCATGTTAAAAGTTTGAATTATTTTGTTAAATTTCTCCTAAACTTGAAATTTTTACAATTACTTTTATATTTTAAGAAAATAATGCAATTATAAATGTTTTGATTCCTTTATGATCTATTTTGTAGTTAGAATCAAAAGAGAAACATCACTCAAAGTTGAAGAAAATTGAAAAAGTAAGAAAAAGATTATATAAAGCATGAAGTTACAGAAAAGTTACCTTTTGGAGGTTTCTCGCTATAGCCTCGCTGCCACGAGAATGCTTAAGTTTAATGAGGGTGATTTTGTGCTCTTCTCGTTACAGCAACACATTGTCACTATAACGAGAGTTTTGATCTCACTGTAGCGAGAAGTATGTCGCTGCAGCAAGAGGCAGACATAATGACCTAATTTATTTCTCTATGTCTCGCTACAATGACCTCTCGCTATAGCGAGAGAAACTTCATTTAGACTAGTATAAAACGCGACTTTTGAGCTGCTATATGGGTTACTATTCCATTTCATGATTTTAGAAAAGAAAGAGCAGCGGACGGCAGAGAAAAAGAGTAAAAACACTCAAGTTTTGATGTTCTACACTATTTGTATCTCATTTCTTGTTACTATTGTTGCAATGAACAACTAAAATTTGTATAGGATTGAATGTAAATCTTCAAATTTGATGTATTCTTAGTAATTTATATAAATATAATTGTTTCTTCTTCATTTCTATTAATTTGGTGATTTCAATCTGTATTAATTTTTGAATCTGTCTATTTGAAAGTTTCTTGAGCTCAGATCTGAATTATATTTGAAAATGTATTACTTAGATCTAAATCTGATTGAGATTAATCAATAACTGGTTACTCTAAGAATAGATTTCAAGTTATTGATTGCTTTTAAATCCTGATTTTAACGCTAGATAGTTTATTAACTATTTGAGGAATTAATATTTAAGAAATTATTTTAGAAATATATTTTTAAAGAATTGAAATATATAATTTCTGTATTTTGCATCAAATTCATTGGAAATTATTGTTATGTTTATCATTGAATTACTATAGTACAGAGAGGTAGATAGATAAAATTCAATTCTAGTTTCTTTAATTTGAATTTTACTATATTTTATATTATTGTTTTACATTACAATTGTTACTCAAAATTTTATAAAAATCATTAATCAATTATAGTGTATATAAGCTTAATTAATTTTTATCTTAACAATTAATACATTTTGAGTTGCCAGTACACTTGCCATATTTGAAAGACAAAATCACCAACAAGTAGCTATTATAAGGGTGGTAGGTATTGTTCGTGGGTAAGTATACCTGTTAAAAAGTAAAAAGTTCTAAAATAAGTTCTTAAAATATCGTCCTACAAAGATTATTTTTAATTATTAAAATTTTTTTAATTTAATTGTTTGAACTTAAAAGATGTGAAATTAAATAAAACAAGAATTTAAATATAAAATTAATTAACAATAAACAAAAATAGTACAACATATGACAATAAACTAATCGAAAAGAACCTAAGGCATATGATTTCACCTTTACACTTTTTTATGTACACTTTTATATTAATTCTAATTCTGGTTTCTTTATTATTATCAACCACTCATACTAAATCTACTAACATTCAATAATTATGCAATGTTAATAGTTTTTTCTCTAAACTATCACCATCAATAGTTATGTAAGGTAAAAGAAAGAGAAAGTATAAAGAGTTTATGAGTTATTAATTTAATAACGATTGAAAGAGAAGAACTAAATTTGGTCCACCTAATTCTTTGTCTCGTTTTATCCTATAGATCTATTAGCTATATGTGGTATGATAGCTTACAATATAATTAATTATGATATATTTAAAAGTTATTAATTTTGATATACAAATATATCGTAATAGGATAAATACTAATCATGAACGAAAACACAAAATTATTATAAATTATAAAAATTTTGTAGAATCATGTAAAGAATCCATCATAACCCTAGTTATGAATTTAGTTAGACATAATATAAAAATGAATCAAAATAATATTAAACAAATCTATAGTTATTTGAAAAGTAAAGGTAAATTAAGGGAATCTCTAATAGAGAAGAAACAAAAAAGTTCTTAATCTCAAATGCACTCTCAAAGCTCTAATAGTCATTAATAATTGACTAACATCAGGATTGAAGATTTAAAAAGGTGATAGGTGTAAAAAAGATATGTCTCTGTCGTTGCCCAAAACGTGTATGTGGATCGATGCACCCCTGTGCTAGTAGCTGGTGTAAGGTGTGCTAGCTGTAGCGAAGCCCTATTTCTCATCCAATTTGGACAAAAAATACACAAAAAAAGTCCAATTATGTCCATTAATGCTAAATTGAAAATTAATTTATAAAGTAGAGTAAAACTCAAATAAATAACGGCTACACATAAATACATAAGTTACAAAAATATGTCAAAATACACTTATTACGCAGTAGAAGTTATAGGATTTTGACAGAGAATAAAAACAAGATGAAAGAAAGAACGTAATTGTATTAAGCAATACACTTAAAGATGGAGAATGTTTACACTTAAATAACATATCACACTTTTCATACTATTTTGGAATATCAAGGAATATAACTTTTTTGTATTATTTTTACACAATTTAAAATTATCTAGTCCAATAGGATATTGTTTATGAATTAAAAGATGAAAAACCAAGTGAGATAAAGAATTTAGAATGGAATACAGTCCATTTAATTGGCATAAGATCTACAAACTAAAGTAATTATGTCTAAAGAAACTTCATCAACAAAATTGTGAGAACTATTAGAAAATAAGTTTACATCAAATTCATTAACTAGTCTATTGATATGAAAATGGACTTATACTCACTAAAAATGGAAGAAAAAGGCAATGTTATTGACCATATTAATAAGTTTAATAAGTTGGTATCTAAACTAATGAATGTACAAGAGACCATCAAAGATGAAGAGTGACACTATTTTTGTTGGCTTTATTGTCTAAATCCTATAAACTATCATTGCAATTAGCACTTATTAGAAAAAGTGCAATATGTCAGGCCTATAATTTATTATTAAGTAATTTGTAATATTTTATACTTGTTAAATGTTAATTAAAAGATTATTTGGTATTGGAATATATTTAGATAGATTTAAAAAAAAATAGTAAAGTCAGTGTGAATAGTAAATCCAACATGAATAGTAATCCAACGTGAACAGAGCCAAATTTATTTCAAATTTTGCCTATAAATAAAGGGCCTTACACGAAAATTTTATTTCTTTATACTTTTCAAAGGTTCTAGAGAGACCCAAGGCCATATATCACTATTTTCTCTCATACTAAACTCTTCTAAACTTAGATTTCTCACCAGATTTGAGAGTCTACGTCTGTTGTAAAGGATCTGAAGTAAGTTTCAATAAGTTTAAAGTTAAATTTATCATTCGTTTCTCTTCTTTTTCTCTTTCTTATAAATTGCTTATGATATCTTAGAAAAAACTTTGTTGTAAAGGTAAATCTTTGGTAGATCTTACCGTAAAACAAGTAATATTCGGTATATCTGGTGTGAGTCGTTTTCTAAGATAAAAGAAGCTTACTTTAACTATTAAACAATGTTTAGAACAATTTGGTAGGCTATGACAAGAAGTTTTGAGATAATTTTATCAGATCTCTTGGATAAAAGCTATTTTCTATGTTGTAACAACTGATAATTGATTTACAATACTGAGATTTGGCTGAAATATTATAAATTGTTTTAGTTGAGTTAAGCTATTGAACATATGATTTTATCTGTGCTACACCATACTAAGATATATGTCTTGCATCATTATAAAGCCGAGTTACATGTTTAGGTAGGTAGACGTGTAATAATAGAGCATGCTAAGTTGTGCTGTACTATCTAGATTCATATACTGAAATGGGTCGCTCTCGGACCGGCTCGGTTCCTTCTGAAATACTTAAGCTATGAAACTAGTTGAAAATCATTTTCATGTTGTGCATTAGATGACCTGAGAATATATGTGGTTATTATTGTGAGTAATATTTTGCCCTATATATATATGATTTTTCTTTTGTAAGTTCACTCTTGCATTTTTATCTATGTTGTTGTGTGCGTGTGTAGTGCGATAATTGTACGATGGTATGTGAGCATATGTAGTAGGTGTTGCATCTACTTCACTGGTTAAGGGGCTAGTGGAGAAATGTTAGAAGGTTGGAGTCAAATAATTTGACATTAAAGTTTTTTCCTTATGTTTTGAGATCTTATATAGAGGGAGTTATGTAGTATAATTTTTGTGTATTTTGAGTATTATGAACTAAATGTAATATTATGTTGTTTTGTTGGATATTTGTTATAAGGAACTTTGTTTATTTTGAATGAAAAATAAATTTTATACTTATATTCTTCATTATTTATCTATATTGAATAAGTAGTGTAAAAATAATATTTTTAGTTCCTTATTAAAAAGGATCATGACACAATGCAACTAAACGAGGTGATGAAACTATTAAAAGACAATTAATGTGAGTAATGCCAAATGCTTTTATTGTAAAGAGCTAGGTTATAAATATCTTTAACTTGTCTTTAGGAGAAAGACTCTAAAAATAATATATTCCTATTTAGGAAAATGAAGAAGGAAATTGTTTGAAATAACAAAAGTTGAAATAACATTATTCACTGAGGAGGAAGAATTTTCATCTTTATTTTTAAATATTATTAAATTCTTATTATTTCAAAATATCCACCAAGTACCTCTAAATAACATATTTTAACAATGAGAATCATACATATAACCTTTAATGTTGCAAGTTGAATTTCAACTATTTACTCAAACCCAAGCTAAAAAAAGTACTTCAATTTTTATTACTTATAGATGATCTTATACTTTTAAGGCTACCATACAATCTCTCAAAAGATTAAATTGAGTTGAATATCTAACATTTCTTTTTTCATTAGTCAAAAGTTTGCTAAAAACTATTTTTTAAACAAAAAAATTGAGTTAACTTCAAATCAATTTGAAAATATCTTCCTAGCAAGCCACATTGTCATTAGTTTTATTGATTAACTCATATGTCGATTTTAAGGAAAACCATCTAAATTTGGAGCTTTATAATTTTCTATATTGAATAAAGTTTGTCTTTGTAACATCCTTATTTTCTTATTTGGGATAAATTTCTCATAAGACAAGTAGTATGAAAATGCGATAAATTAAAAACCTTCTTATAAATAAGTCCATTCACAAAAGTTTATGGAGGTATTAGAAAGATAAAAGATAAATTGTACCTTAATAATTACATTATGCTAAAACATTAGAGAAATATACATGTACTTAATTTTGATTTACATATGAAAGTTTAATATTTGTATACTATTATCAAAATACATTAAGACTTAGATTACATAATTAAAATATCAGAAATAAACTAAGTCCTAAGAGCAGTCCCTATCTACACCCACAACAATGAGAACTTGGTCCTATTCATTAGCATTGTGCCAGCTTTCTATCTTAGCCAGCTCCTCTGGAGTCAGGTCCTCATCCTCTCTAAGATTTTTAGAATCAAGCACTGTTTCAATGCCTGTTACTCACTCAAGGGTAAACTGAGTTGGTCTTCCAAGGAAGTCGTGATCAAGAAAAATACTCTATAGCCATTAAAGTGCTAACAATAACTCAATAGATATAGAGACTAAGAGTGTGGCAAATCCAATTATTTACATGGTAATCAAAGGAAACATTGTAGTTCACAGTCATTTCTAAGTACAAATGTCTCTTACTTCATTATTATATTATACAGTAAATTTAAAATAACATATACGTTGATACTTCCTAAATACATAGTTTAACTTATAATTTACAAGATAGTCTACTTATCTAATTACTTCTTGAGATTCAGTCATCCTTACTCTCTGAAATGTTTGTAAGGATGAACACTTTTTTCACCATTAAATATAATACAATTTCATTATTAAATATTACAACATAAACTTTAATCACAAATTAAAAGAAAGTCTTGCCATGACAATTACATAAACAATTATATCAGCAATTCCCACAAATCATACACACTCTAACACAAATCATTACAATTATCTCTCAAATATGCATTTTCTCGTGTACTATGATCACAAATATTCATTGCCTCCAATATTTTTTAAGGTCTTACACAGATAAGTAAATAGTCGCTGATTAGTACATGCACACGGATAAAATATATAGAATAATAGACTCCTTAGCAAAGGTATAGTCAGAAGTTTAGTCAGGAAACGAGTGTAAGATCATATGACACATTTGCTCTCAGATAAAGTGTGTACACATACATGAATATCGTTTATACCATATTTCCAAAATTGTCTCCGAACCTTATACCCTAGTGTATCTCTGTAACTATTCACACTAGTTCATTTCACCACCGTTATCCATAATATACTTCTTCTCATTTAACGGAGATTTTATGAGAGAAGAAAGTGAGAGATCAAAGAGAATGGAGAGAAGTTTGTAACTTGCTTGGATTGTAATATAAGTTTTATAGGTTAAAAACCTTAAATACTCCTCAACTCGCAATATTCACACTACATCAAACTGTCTCTTGCTACAGCAAAAAAATTAGACAATAATTTTTTCCTATTATCTATCATTCTGGTTACAGCAAGAATCTTCATTGCAGCAAGAATCCTGACTACAATGAGAGGATTGTTAGGTTATCTTTATCTTTCTCGCTATAGTGAGACTTTTGCGCTACAATAAGAGCGCTCTAGAGAGTCTAATTTTGGATTATTTTTCTCGTTACAGCAAGATATCTTATAGTTTACACCACTTAAACTCTTTTAATTTCAGTTAACATGCACAAACAAATAACATAAAATCCAACAACAATAATAACAACAACAACAATTACAAAATAAGGTATTATAGTCTTAACCTCTTCAATATCCACCTCTCTTGATAATCCTCGCCCACACTAATATTTATGTTAGAAAAAAAAAGTTATATTATCTAATTTCTCCCTAACAAACTCAAATTCGTAACATAGATTAAAATAATAATCATTTACCATAATTTTCAAAACATCAAATCATAAATTCAAATATTATTACCATCCTTAAAAATTTATATTTTATTTTTTTCTTACAAATTAAAGTAGCTTTGTGAAATTATAAAAAAAACATTTCTACCACCTAAACTAATCCATCTAATCCTATAATGATGAAATCAAAATGACTCTTCTTGATCTATAATGTTTTCATGTTTCTCCTAAAGAGATTTTACTCACTAAGACAAAACAAAATTGATTTTCTTTATCATTAAGCTTTCTATGAATTCTAGCAATTCTATTAAATATTTTTATTTTCTAAAAAAAACTACAAAAAAATAGTTTTTTCAAATAAAAAAATATTTTTCTAAATTTGTTCCTTATTTTACCATTTATTTTTTAAATTCTATAAAGACTTAACCTGATCGGAAAAAACATGATAACTAACTCAAGGGTCATCAATTTGCAAGAATCATTTATTTATTATAGATAGTTAATATTTAATTTTCAACCAAAGAGTAACATGTTTAGATTTAGTAAAGTCAACATATATTAAGAAAGAGTTTTTAAAAAAAAGTTTATCCACAATTCATTTATGATAGCTTTATCTATCATTTCCTTCAAACTTCCTTTATACCAAGAATAAGATATTCCTTTAAATCTTAAGAAGAATTAATATCATAAATAATATTTTTAAACTCATCTGAAGAAAATATTTAGATCCTCTCCACGATTAAAATATAGCACAAAAAAGTTCCAAAGATTATTAAAACTATTAAAATTCTTAAATAGACAACATAAATAGAAGATACTATAGAATTAACTCTAAAATACCACGTGCTTCTAGAAAAATTTATAGAATCAACTCTAAAACAAGTATTAAATTTTAACTTCTCAATTACATTTTCAACCATAATCTTTAATAATTTCAGACTAAAAAATAACAGAAAAAAAAGTCTAATTTATATAACACTACAACATTATAATATCATTAATCAATCTTGAGAAAATCTTACCCCAATAAAAGTTATTTTCAAATTTTGACTAAAAAAAGAATAGAATAACAAAAAATAAAATCTCCTATTTTAAATTTAAATTAAAACATGTCATTATTATTTTTTAAATATTAAAATTTAAAATGTTTGAATTATATATATATATATATGATAATTTAATTTTTTTTATTATAGATAATAAATATTTTTAAATAAATTAAATTTAAAAATATTCACATTATGACATTTTATATTAATATTTTTAATTAAATATATTTTATTTTTATGTTTTTGTAAAGTATTTATTTTATTTTAGTCACTATTTTTTTATTTAGTAGTTTTAGTTTTTGTCATTGACACGGTTCTATAAAAACTTAATAAATGACATAAAATTTGACATGTACTAATTTTTATTTAATCATATTATTAATAGAGGCAAAAAATATTAAATTTAGATAATTCAAAAACTAAAAAATTAAAGTTTAAAATCTTTAAAATTATAAGGATTGAAAAGATTTCTTTTTTTTCAACAGAAATGAAAGCCCAAATGGGTAGGTTGAGCCCAAAGCGGAAAAATGAAAAAGGAGAAAGCGAAGGCTAGAATCAAAACGCCAGCGAGAGGAGAGGAGGGTTGCAAGTAGGGAAGGGCAAGCGGCGAAGTAAGAAGTAAGAAATTAGGTGAGTGATGTTTGTTTTGTTTATTGAATCTTATTGATTAATTGTGTTTGCAAATTGTAATCAAAATCAGATTAGATGGGTGGTGTGGGTGCATTTTGGGGAACGCGGGTGATGCAGATTGTGAAGAAGCATGATTCTGGAGGACTCGTTTGGAAGAGAATCAAGCTCACCTCTACTCGCAAAGCCAATGCTAAGAAGCGTCTCCTCCGCGTTTGGCAGGTACATTCCAAAGATGTGCTATAATATTTTACTTCTCATTCAGATTCATATTCTCTAGTATGCGTGTCATGTCGTGTTTAATTGATTAAATCGGCTCATCATAACTGGAGAAAATGTCTAGAGATGTTAATTTGTTCCTTCATCACGTGATCTGTTTCACCAGCTGCATCCCTATTTTGTTTCATTTCATCTATGATGTTCATATCTTCTAAACAAAGATAATTAATTGGGACTTTCTTCCCTTTCCAATGACTAATTTTATGTTATGGCATGTCTCTTGGAAGAATGAAGCTGTCCTAAAGGCATGTTCTGAACCATCTCCTTCAGTAACTTCTTCTGCAACTGCCAACAATGCTTGTCACGATGTTGCCTAGAGTTGTTAAGTTGAAGGGCATCTTCAACCACATTAGCCCCATCTGATTTAGTCGTTGTCAAATTTTAGCAGGATTCTTTAATTAGCCACTGTTTTTACACTTTCTTTTCCATTAAGAAAAAAAAATAGATGTATAACCTTTTTTGGTGCATGACCACCAAAAATGTTACTCCATGACAACTTTTAGAGGTTGAGCTACATGAAAAGCATGAGTAATATCAATGATGTTTGAAGATACCCCGTGACAGCTATTATCTTGCTTGCTGTACATGTCTCTTGCCTACTTCATGAATCTAGGCGCATACTTGTTCCAAGTTGAGGTTAATATGATTTCTGGGGCATCCATACGAATTAATTGCTGTGGTTTCTTTTGGTTTTAAGTATGCTTTAGGGAATGTTTGAAAGAGCTTATTTGGGCATATCAACATGGTTTATGACCTTTCTAAAAAATCATTTAAACCTGTTTCAATAAGTTTCATCGGGCTTATTTCCTTAAGCTCCAGAATCAAACATGAATGAAAATGATTATTAAGTGCATAAGCTGTTTAGCCAAACATATCCTAAAATTGAAATATTATCACTGTAATTGAAGATTTTGGAAATTTGGGATGTCTGGTTTGGTCTAGTCGTTTTATTTTACGTTTGGTTTACTTTTTTTGTCCTAAAACTGGTTTAAGTTTTATGACCAATGACCTCTTATGATCCATGAAACTGACCTAGCTAAGACCTTTGTAGTTTTAGTTGTTGTATTGTACATTCAGGATGTAGATTAATATTTTTTTTAAGGTTGTGAAAGAAAACATGAGAAGCGGCGAGGGCCTCCCTCCAATCTTAGTTTTCTTTTTGATCAAAATCCAATATTTGTATCTAAAGGAGTGAAGCTCTGTATTGGGCCTTTGTGTTGTGGACTTGTGGGACTCGTTAGTTGTGGCCCCTCAACTAGAAGAGGTGATGAAATTCAAATTGTCTTTCATACATCATGGAAGAAGGCCAAAGGCTCGAGCCTTTCGATTTCTTTTGGGGCCCACGTAATTAGATTCATTTCATTAGTTTTGTATCATATGAATGAGAAAGAAAGGGAAAAAATGACAAATCTTTGTTGCAGCGATACTAAGCAACCCATATAAACTAAACTTCGTTCAAGCAAACAACATTAAAAGGTTGTTGGTTTTGGAACTAGTCAAAATTGATGGATGATTACACACTCCTTTTTTGCAAGGCAATTTTTAGGAAGAAAAAAATAATAAAAAGATGGAAGAGCAAGGCCTGTTACCTTCTTTATCTGATTGACCTAATCAGGTGAGCCTACCAAGTTTAGCTCAAAGTGAGTTGGTCATGTGTGGTCTACCACGATAGGCTGCCCACGTGATTGACAAAAGTGTTGCTCGAAGTCAGCAATTCATACAACTCTCTCTCTCATCCTTTATTTCCATCATGAAAGTGAAACTTAATAGAAAAGGTGACGTGAAGAACTCTAACAGCCTTATTAGATGATTCTAAGCCACTGTCACAAGAAACTCTGGTCGGCAATTAATCTTTTAAAATTTTGATTTATTGCAATTTTGTCTCTCCTTGTTTTTGTAATTCATCTTTTGATCTCTAATTTTAATTTCCATTATATTATAATTGATCTAATTAAATTCTTATGCTTAACTTTTTCTCAATTGTAATTAAGGTTATTTGACAAAGTGATTTTGAGATATGTAAGGAGTTGTTTGGAACACAGATTTTGGAAGGAAAGAAAGAGGGGGGAAAATTATATATTTTAAAATAAAAGATATGAAATGATATATTAGCATAACTTTAATGTATTAATTATGTAGTTATAATAAATAATAAATAATTTTTAATTTAAAATTAAAAAATTAGCCCTTTCTTTACACTCTAAAAATCTCATTTCAAACAATTTAAAGTGTGTCATATTCTTTTATATCAAGAATGTTAATAGTATATTATTTTTTATATTGATTAAAATTTAGTGAGCCTTACTCAATTTTATGGATCTTAAAAGTTTAAGTCCGTAACTTGGTAGGGTTTTTATAGTATGTTTATAATATTACATTTTTTCTTCGGTAGAGTTAGTAAGAAAGGTTTTTAAATGTTTTTAAGTAGTTTTTTTTTTATTAAAGAATCATCGTTTAATAAGCAAAGGGTTTATTTATTTTTTTTTTAAATATGGTTAACCATCCCATGCAAAGATTTCATTGGACAATATATTTTTTTTAATATAATGATGAATTTTGAATATAAAGAATATAGGGCATGGTTCATGGTCCAAAATGGACAAGACAAGCCATTGAGATAAAAGAAAACATGTGAGTATGATAAATTCTTATCCACTCTTATATTTGATATAAAAAAATAATTTTATGTATAAAAATAGTATGAAAAATATAAATTATTCTTCAAAAAAGTTATAATAGTAGAATGGATCACAATAATGTAACCAAGTTTAAGGTGATAATAGTAGTATAAGTAGTAGTGATAATAATAATGTGTAGTAAAGACAATAACAATGATAGTGAGAATAATAGTAATTGTAATTTTAGTGATAATGATTATGGTAGTAATAGTAATAGGAGTGGTAATGACAATGTTAAAAATAATAATAATGAAATATATAATAATTATGTAACTCGATGTAACTGTGGTGATTGAATGATTGATGTTAATTATATAAATAATAAAAATAATAGTGTCAAGTGTTGTCATAATGTAAACAATAGTAATAATTATTGAATTACCATAGATGTGATTATGGTAATAATAATAATAATAATAATAATAATAATAATAATAATTACAATAATATAAAGCATAATAATAATAAAGATAATAATGAAAGTGTTAGTGATCACATTTATAGTAGTAACATTAATAGTAATGATAGTTATGATAATGATGGTAAAAATAATAATAATATTTATATTTTTAAAAATTGAATGAATGATAGATTAATTGATTATTTTTATTTATATTTAAGAACTAAATTTACACATTTTTAGAGATGCAAAACTAATTTTCAACAAAAGTTTATTGAAAGGAGATTTTTTTATTATAAGAAAATAAGGGTTTGATGAATATATAAACAAGCCTTAAGATTTTTACAATTTTTAATGTTAAAATAGAGCTAACAATTTTAGCTATTAGAACTGAGATAAAATGGTATAAATTTTAAAATAAAGGAATATATATATATATATATATATATATATATATATATATATATATATCTTTTTCTTACTTAGAGCAAGTTTGAATTTACATTTAAATGTTGATAGATTTATGTTTATTTGAATACTATTAGTTATAATTTATGTAAATCTTCTAGTGTGTCTCTAAACACACTTGATTAATGTGAAAGTAAAACGTGACTTTGTACAAAATTTACATATATAATGTGAGAAGTTTAAATTTTAGAATAGTTACTGTAGTAACATTATTTTTTACCATCACTTTTGTTTTTATTTATATGTTTAGAGAGAGAATAATTTTATTCGTCTTTATTCACTAGTGAAAAAGTTTAAGGCAATATGTTATTGGTTTATTAATATTATGCATATAAAATATTTATATTATTTAAGTAGTTCAATAGTCATATAGAACATTATTATTAAAGAGTATATTAAGAAAATTAGTAATTAATTTTAATAAAATAATTAAATTTTTTAGTGTGTAATTTTTTTCTTTAGATAGATAAATAAGAAGAAAAGTAATATTATTATAAAGTTAATTTTACAATTATGCTTATAAGAATATCTAGTAAAAAAATCACCTTATATATGTACTTTAAGTGTGACTATTAATCAATTAAAATATACTGGGAATATTATTTTTATATTAATTATTACAAAAATCAATAATTCTTGCTAATATAACAATTTATAGTTTAATAATAGTATAAAAAAACCTTTACGCTATTTAAATTAAGTTTTTAATTTATTTATGTCAGCCCTTATTTTCTCTGAATCCACTAGGCAGGGTTTGCATGTACTCTTCGCTGTAGTTTATTTTCGGTCTTACATACTGTAAGTGGCCCATAAACTGATGTCTTTTACTGTTTAAATTTTATTAAATTATTATCGATGCATATAATGGAGAGACAAACGTTATTATTTTATAAGTCTACATTTTTTAATCAGAGATGATGATAACTTTTAACTATTTGAATCTGCAAATCGCTTAATTTTTCCTTTATATAATTTTTTTTCCCGAAAAAGTGTAAATTGGATCAGTTGGTTTGAGTTGTACTGTGCAAGGCCTGGTCAACTCTAAGCTGGCCAGTTGTAGTGTACGACATTTGTTGTATGCTTATGGCAGACAAATTTTACATAGAAGGAAATGTTGCTTTCATGTTTTCTCTCCTTCAGAATTGTGTTAAAATACTTGTGGAGAAGAAAAGTCTTAATACATCATGCACAGAAGGATATAGATAAACCTCGACAATTAAAAAATAAATAAATAAAAGTCATTGTGTCGAAAGTGCTTGATCACTTGTTTTGAAAATTTAATATTGCTCAATGTTTGATTAACTCAATTTCGATTCCGTATATATGTTCTTGTTACCTGACCTGACAAAGAAAAGCAATTGTGAATGATTGAGTAGAAGTAAGTGTGATATGTTAGACAAGCAACTATCATACGTTTAATAAAGTCAATATTGGTGATTCGGAAAATTGAAAAAATCAACTAGCGGATTTATTAAGAATTAGAAGAAGAAAGGAGATATGGATAAGATACGCATACTTGAGAAGGTGGAAAAACATCATAGTACTTCATGAAAGTCTGAGATGGGGTCATTAATCAATTTTTAGAACAAGCTGAAGGGTTCCTTAGCAGAATATGGTTCCCTGTGAAAAAGATGTGGCAATTGAACTTAAAAGGTTTGTAAAAATTAATATGGTAATCTGTATAAATTTGAAAATAAAATTAATTGTTAAAATTATATGTACCGTTTTTATAGATAAAACATTTTATATATATCATTGCACTTGTAACCAGGTTAGTCTCAATTTCATTAACCATGTTTCCCTCGACCAACATACCCCCATCTATTTCTCCGCCTACTGCTGTCTACTGATAATTAGTCAAAAATAGTATGAAAATTCCAAAAGATGTTAGGAAAATATGCCCTTAGTGTCTGCATACCTTAAAAGAAAAACAAAATATGCCCTTACTGTTTTCGGAGTTGTAGGCTTTTCCCATAGATGTTTTTCTTACCAAGTTGTAATTGATTAAGATATATAAATAACAATTCTTGCATATCCCCCCTCCCCAGAAAAGTTCTGGAGATTTTGATACGTTAAAATTCAACTTTGAAGGGCTGGGTTCTTCATTTTTGTTTTTTTTTTTGAAAGAGCAAGTAACTAGTGTGATGCTGATCTTCCAAAGATTAGGTTCTTATTTTCTCTGTATGTTCTCCTAAAAAATGTTGTTTTATTTTTGGAGAATATATTATTAGATTGTACAGAACCATATTTTGATCCTCTTTTGTCATGCTTTTTTCCATGTATCCTTTCTCTTTTCCCCCCACTTTTGCTCTGTCAAAGCATCTCCTTGAAACTGAAAAACAGTAGCTTTTAGGCAAAAGAACGATTGCATGGTGATGGTGGGCAATACTAGTATCTAGAAAAAGGTGGAATTGTGAGGGAAATTGACGGAAAAATAAGAATTGCATTACATGACATTAGACAGTAGTATTAGTAGCATACTCTTCTGACTACCCTTAATGCCGATCTCATTTGGGATACTTGCTTTGAACAAGTGACGATAATTACAGCGAAGGACAGAACATAAGAGAAAGACCCAAAGCTTGATTTGTTTAGAGATGGATGACCATTCCCATAGGAAAAGGAAGTGCAGGTGCTAGTAAAATAACAACTACAAAAGGGGAAAGCATAATTGCTAAGGTTTTCTTCTAAAATAAGGGAAGCTGTTGGAGCTACTACTCTCTTCATGTTCATCTGATTCATGCGTGATTCCACTGGTGGCCGAGGATGAGGAATCAGTCTTGTTCTGTGCCAAAAAGTCATAGAAAACCACTCGAGAGTTCCTCACCTTGCGGGTACTCATGTTATCGAGACTGTCCTCGCCATTCTTAGCACCACTTCTCCTCTTCAAAAATATGCGACACAGAACCCAATTTTCCATGGAGCTCTGGAAAATCAACAATAATAAAGACAAAGAAAGATTCAATGAATGCGTGTGTGAAGATAAATAAATGTTGTTTGTGTTGATTGAAGTTGAATTACTGACCTGAGACTGAGAGGAACTAAGGAGGCGATATTCGTGCATGATCCAATCAGTTCTTGATCCATGAGGAGGTTTGCCTCTGTAGAAAACAAGAGTCTTCTTCATCCCCACAACGTGGTTCCCTTTTGAAGTTATAATTTGTTTGTCCAACCCAGTTGCCTTCCAATACCCTGAATTTGTGGCTCTGTTGGATCGGTTCCCATTAGGATATTTGGCCTCTTTGGTGCTGAAGAAGTATCTCTCCTGCTCCAAGTCACCTGAACCCAAACCATATTGCCATTTGCTTATGTTATTAACTATTTAGCTACCTTACTTGTCATAACAAAGAGCTAATAAAATAAAACAAACCTGGCAAATCCCAAGGATCAGACTTGCAAACATCAACCTCAGGAATTATAGAGGCCGGCAAAGGGAAAGAGAAGACCTTTCTCTTCAAGTATTGCACAACCAATTCCTCATCAGTCGGATGGAAGCGGAACCCAGGGGGCAATCTCAGCTCCCCATTCTTCACCAAATTCACCTTTTCCATACCCACCACAACACACCCTCTTCTTCTTTTCTCTCTATATTTAAATTTAAATTTATATATGTGTGTATCCAGTTGGGTGACAATTCGAACCACTCGTGGGAACTTCTTATAAGTCCATTAAAGCGGAGGGGAAGAATAAAGTATAAACAAAGGAGCTCAACAACAAGGAAAAGGAAAAGGAAAAGAAAATTAGAGGGCAACAAGAAAGAAAGAAAGATGGAAAAGGGGGTTATTATTATTATTGGATAAAGAAAGCAAAAGGGCATGGAGAAGGGTGCAGTGTGGCTTCTTTTATAGTAATGGGTCTGACAGGAAGGGGAAGAATAAGACGACACATTTGGCGTAAACCAGACTCAACCTTTCTTTTACTTTGACGTTATATTAACTATGGTTTAAGTCATTTAGTATTTTGGTTTGTGCGAAAACTGTTGAGTTCATGGACAAAACTGCTGCTAATAACAAGCCTAGTTCTGCTCCACCTCTCTCTCCCTCTCTCCTGTGGTTACAATTAGATTGGAGGAATCGCTTTATCCAAACAAAACACTGCTCTGTCCTTTCCTTCCATTAAACAAAAGAAAAAATAAATGAATTTTCTAAGACCATATTAATCAAAAATATATTTTTATTAAAGTTGATTTTATTTGAGTTGAATTTTATGCCAAAGAAAGAATAAAGTTGTCAAAAAGAGATGGTTTTTTGAAACGTAAAAATACTTTAGAAGGAGGGATATGATAGAAGATATGGCATTTCTTGTTAAATTGTAAGCTGATGTGAAGTCAGCTTATGTCATTGGCTACAGCTGGAGGTGACCTGACCCAAGGCAAAGGGACTTTATCAGTGCCAGTTTTTTTTTTTTTTGGTGAAAGTACACAAGTAACCCTCTCAGTTCTATCCCTTAATGGGGAACAAATAAAATGAATTGATTTTAGAGCACAGCACACTTGTTTTCTTCAAAGAAGCAACAGTTCATTTGTACGGAAACCCAACGCTCCCTGCCGTTTCCTACTCGTAACTTTCTATCGGTATTGGTTTTACACTTTCTCCTCCTCAACTTTATTTTCTAAATGATACTATTTTACCAGAATTTTATAAATCTATAAATTATTAGAAAGACCTACTACATGTTCCATTTATTTAAATTTATATATTTAATTAAGCCATTTATGTAAACACACTTTAACTATGATTAAGGTTTAGCCTTGCTCAATATTTTTTTAGGTGACAAGTAATTAATTATGTCTGTGAGACTCTTCTGAAAAGTTATTGGATTGTCATTTAGGAATTTTGATACCATATTGATTTAAGGAGCCGTGAACGTAAACATACCCTCGCCCAATCATTTTCAAATCAATTAAAATATTCTGCTAGCTTTTCAATAACTTAAGGGTCTAAATCATGCTGAAATCGACTAACCATACAAATTGGCATATATTCTTATTAAAGCTACGTGCATAAAAATTATGGCCAAATAAAACCAATGAGAAAATCTATTCTATCTCAGACATGATCGTATGAATTGAAGTCTCAATTGTCATATTATATTTCTACGTGGGCCTAATTAATTGTTCATTTTCCCACTTTATTTATTCTCAAAATAATGCCAACGTCGAAGTTGCTTGGGAGAGTAGAACAAGAGTTTTTAAGTTAAATTTAGTATTAGTCAAACACCACATAACTAAGCTCATTATTATTTAGTATTCTCTGGCTGTCGATTATGTACATCTAAAATATATTGAAAAACTTCTATACGTTTTTTCTTAATAGATATATAACACATTTTGGAACCAAAAACTTGCAGAGGAGAGTTTAGGTTCGAATATTTACATCCTACTCGAATTAGAGAGCCATGATGATCTAATCTTCGAGTAAATCATTTCGTTTTCAGAAGAACACTAAAAAAAGTCGTGACAAAAAGTTATCGGAGTATATTCTTGACCATAAAAATAAGAACTTATAGAAAATTAATAAAAGTCAAAAACTCCATTTTTGGTTCCCAAAAAAAAAAAGAAAACTTTTTAATTATTTATAATTTTTTAATTTAAATATTTTATACATATTTTTCTTTGTTAATCTATATGAATTTGAGTTCAAATACTTGACCTCATCAAATCTTTACATTACTCTCACTCGGGAGAATGTTCCTCTTAACAGGACTTATCACCCATCACGATCATATATCTTATATTGTCTCATATTCGACTATAATCCTAAAGTTCCAACCATCACACATTAGCACACTCCTGTTACTTAATATTTATGATAAATTAATTGCAGGCTTTATTTGACACATCATGCAGACTGTATATGTATTGAGCACATTTTTATACTAAATAGTTTCTTGTCACTGGTATGTTATCTCATAATCCATACCTATATTCTAACCAAATTTTTATTGCCTAGAGTGTGGTAGTATTTTTTATTTTTTATTTTTGTAAAAACACCACTTTGTAAGTGTTTGAGAAAAATAAAATTTTTTAAGTTACAAAATTTCCTACCAAACTTTCAAAGTTGAGGGACACAAATATAACTTTTAACTAAAAATTTAAAGATAATCATAAGTCTCAGATGTACTAAGAGATTATAAAAATCTAAGTTCAAAATTTATCAAAAAAATTACTTTTTCGACTCATTTTTATAAAGACCGACAGAAGAGTCATATTCTAAATATTACCTTTCGATATATTTTAAGAGATTATAAGAGTTTAATTCTTTATCAAATAGAAGGGTTCATTTCAAAAAAATTTGAAGGATCATAAAGAAAGTCTCATAAAGAATGTCATATTTAGAGCAATTTTGATAGGATATAAAGATGCTCATTTTTTGTCAAAGGTAGTTTTTCAAGGAGTTTCTTGAAAATTTTCAAGATCCTAGATTGAAAGTAACAATAACAAAAAATGGTAAAAAAATATAAATGAACAGAAAAATTATTCTAAGTCTACAATATGAAGATGAACTCACAGATTTTTCTCAAAACTAGTCAAAAACATCAAATGATAAAGAAAATTATTTTGAGTCCATGAAAGTTTTTTGACAGGCTTTTTCATAATTATCAAAACATAAAAAATTTATCCTAATGCCAAGACATAAAAAAGAGACCAAGAGAAGAGGAAACATGACGAAAACCATCAAGTTTGAAGCCATTATCAAAATTAACACCAGTTGAAGGTCAAAGGTTGTGGGTACAAAGAAACAATCGTGGACAACATGCAGTAAAAAAAACACGTACAAAAGGCAGTTATCAAAAAGTGTTCACGAAAGAAAGAGAGTAGTTGAGGGGTATTGTCTATAAATATTAAGAAGTTTCACATTTTTAAAGACGACTTTTTGCATCCAGACACCACACTCGAAACTCTATTCGTTAAAATTCTATACCAAACCAGACACTAGCTACCAGAAGTCACACAACTGTTATTATTTATTGTTGCTGAAGTTGTATGTTTACATCTCTGCATCTTAATTTTAGCTTGTTACTTCCAATTTGCTTTTTGTTTTATTCTTGCAATTTCACTTTTGGTTAGTACGTTTATGTAGTCTTTCACGTTTAATTTAGTATTGTTTCTATTACACCATTCCACTATTTCTATTTGCGTTGATGCTTTACAATGTTAATTATTTATTTTATGACATCAATTTAATCATTACATTTAATAATATACTTAAAAGAACTTAAAAAAACCTAAAAATTTAATTTTCATATTAATCTTGAATTTATTTGTTTACCATCTACAATTTTTAATATAAACAGTAAGACTGTGAATGAAAGATTATTCTCAACTTTCTTTAGAAACTTCTGATACCAAATATTTGGACCACCTTTAATATATAAATCAAAGTTATGTCACCATTTCAATATATTCCCAATATTATTTATACGAATGTGACATAAAAGACTTACATTTATTAGTTAAAAGTATCATAAAAATTAAATGTAAGATATTAAAATAGCAAAAATAAAGATTACACATTGACTAAAATACAAATCGGTGAGATTAATACATTATTGATAACCAACTCCATATAGATAAGAGCTTTATTTTTATCTTACCCACAGAAAATTACCTAGGCAATTGAAAGAGAGTACAGGGAGTTCCTACGTGGAGCAACAGCAAGGGGGAGAAGCATTATTGTTCTTGCGAGTTGGAGTAATACATCTATCACTCTAGAAAGGGAAAATAGTTTGGTTTTCAAGGATTGGAACATTGCTGCCATATGTAATTAATTTTGGTCAGTGGCTAATTAAAAAAATGATACTTTTATGGGTTCATTGGGTGATGGAATTTACTTAAACAGAGGCGACTTTTGTGTGCATGGTTAAAGCTCAACGTTGTTAAAGGAAAATGGTACCCTATTTCTTGAATGGAAGATGGATACCTGTTTGTAATAGAATTTGCATGGTAGTAATTTGAATGAAAAGAACTCTTTATTAACTAATCGAAGAATGAATTGAATTGAGATAAGTTCAATGCAGTGGTATACATAGGAGATATATACAAGCCCATGACTGATGATTAATACAAACCTCACTTAAAACCAACGAGGTCACAGCCCGTCAATACTAATTACTAAACATATTAGACCAGTCATACTATGCAGTTGATGTGAACAAAGTTATATTATTTTCTTATAGCAAATTTTTACAATAAATTTTTCTCTATCTCTTTCCATTGCATCACCAATTTTATCATTTATTTTTTTATTACAATATACAATATTATGTTGTTACAAAATCATCAGTTTTAAAAAAATTAATTTTCTCTCTTATACTTGCATATAGACATAATTAAATAATATCAAATGTCAAATTTAATAAATAAAATTAATTAATAGGATATGATATGTTGTCTCATTGAATATGATTAAATTTAATTTAAGTTCTCCAACAAAAAAATTTGTTACCAGTTTTAATTCTCATAAACTATAAACTTATGAAAATAGTTTTTGCTATCACTTGTTGACAAGGTTTATTTTATTTTAAAGTGTCATTGAGATGTCATGATTAAGTGTATGCTATATTATCATAAATTATTTTAAAAATTTACAAAAATCAAAATAATTAATAAATTATTTGAAATTCAAAACTAAATTTAGTGGTATTTATAAGAATTAAATTATATTTAAATTTAATTTATATTTTATTGTTTCACCTTATTTTAGTGTACGATGCTATTTTATATATAAGGCTAAAAATAAGGTTTCGATCTTAAAAAAAAATTGCATTTTTTTATTTAGTCTTTTTTTTTTTAATATAGTCCCTTAAGAATTAATTTTTATTTTCATATGATCTCTTTATCTTGTTTTGTTATTTTTTTATATATAATATTTGAATTAGCTCATATAATTTGATTAAGATATAACATGAACAAGATGTGTCATTAAGGATGTTTTTATTTTTATTTTTAATAAAATTTGAAGTTATAAAATTAAGACTTTTAAAATTAAAATGTGAGTATTCATATATTTATAATTATCGAACGAGTAGATAAATTGATAATAGTTTATTCTAATTTTAACATTTGAGTTCTAATAAACATAGTCGTATTAAATATTACTCATAGTAATTATTACTAAAGTTCTTTACAAAAAAGAAAGATAACCTTGAAGACATGTTTGAAAAAATTTACAGTCAACAGTGAATTGAAATTTTAAAGTAAATAAATAAAATTATAAAAACTTATACAATTCAAAAGCTACTAAATATTTCATCTAATAATTTTATTTTAATATATAATATATTATTTAAATATATAAATATTATCTTTGAACTTTTTTATAAAAAAATAAAATAAAATATTTTCTTTATTTTTATTATAAGAAACAAATAATAAATTTAATATACATTAATTACTAAATTTCTTTTATATTTTTTTATTAATATAATTAAATATACAAATTACTAACTACAACATTTAATATTATAGAAATTCTTAAAATAAAATTTATATTTAAAAAAAATATAACTGACTTAATTATTTTTCTTGATCTTAGTAATTTAGTCTTTTATTTTTTATAAAAAAAATTAGAAGTAATATTATTTATAAATTATATATTTTAAAAATATTTATTTATCAAATTCAATATACATAATTATCATTATCATATTAATATCATATCAGTTAATAATAAAATACTTATTATAAGAAATTCATAAAATAAATATTAAAAAAACTAGTCTAAATAACTTCATTCTGAGTTGGACACAGGCATCTGGCGAGGCTTGAATTAATGACTGGTCAAAGTTCCATATCAGACAATAACATCTCCATGCTTTAATTTGAAGCTACGGACACAGATATGTATGATTCGGTGGAGGGACACAAATCCCTTAATTTCAAGGTAGTCTTTCTGATATTTAATTTCATAAGACGCTGATTATTAAAATAAACAGTTAAACAAACCAATTCAAATATACTAAATATTCATTTATTAAATAGAAGTATAATTATAAATTTAAAGTTGAAAATAATCATCGAAGATATGAAAAAATTACCAATTTTTTCATAAATATAAAAGAGTCAATTTGTTTGATGTGTGAATAAAATTAATAAATAATAAAATATTATTAAAATGAAAAAAATTTAAAAAAATAAAAATACTAATTTTATATGATATTTTTGTTCCTATTATTTGAATATGTCATGACGCATTAAAAATTTGATGAGATATTTAATGAAAGTCTTACTTAATGTGTGAGTTTTTAAAATTATAGAGGTTAGAATTTTAGTCTCATTATAAAATTAACATTATGATTTAATTTTTATATAAAATTAATATTGCAATTTTTAAGGTGACGGTGGTAGAAACGAAAATTAAAGGAAAATATATCTATGAAAAATTATGGCTTATTCTTCTTCACTACAATATATATAATTTTCTTCGTTCATAAACTCAAATATGCAACCAATACATCTAATACATTGTTCACGCTACCTCTTAACATTTTTTCTTTTTGTGTCCTAAAAATAAATAATGTTTTTTTTTACTACGTTTGTCTGATTTTTTTATTATTTTGTATGTAACAAGGTCTGATCTTCTATTTCCTTGACTAAGTTCAAACTCTTTCTATTTTATGTTAGTTGCTATCATACAGTTGTTTATATCATCATTAATAATTATATTATTACCTAAATTAATAAATAATTGTTTCATAATTTTTAGTGACGTTTGTTACAAAACTCAGTTCGCTTCAATTTTATTTTTGATTAGGTGACTAATAATTGTAGTAAAATCTAAAATAGCATAAACATATGGAGTCAACGTATCTTAAAGTGATTGTATGAAGCAAGAAGATTTGCAAAAATAATGGCATAATTTTAATAAACTTTTGGATAAATATTTATAAAAATTAATATAAAAGTAAATAAAAATTATTTTGTAAATAAAAAATAATTTTTACATTTCATATTTTAAAGAAGTTAAAAATGAAAGAAGTTCTATAAAAAAGTATAAATTAATTTTAACTATTAAATAATGTTTGATTCAATTTACTATTAGATTTTTTATTCTTATAAATATTTATTGATAAGTTCAAAATAGACACAAGTCAAGGTGATGATTGTTGATTTGAGATGAACCTTACACCACTGCAAATAGACCTAGTACAAGACCTTGAATGACAACACACACTAGATTGGATATTTACCATAGATGAAATAACCATTTTGCTTGGTATAAATATACTTTAAGCCTATATTGGACCATGGTATCAAAATGTAGATCTCTTTCCATCTCAAACAATGGCAAATAAGGGTATGTTTATCTTTACTTAGTTTAGAAAACTAACATTTTTTTTAAGGCAGATCTAACTCTTTCCGGTTAACTCTCACTATCAAACACTTACGCTTTAAATAAATAATAAATTTTATAAATATATACACTTTGAATAACAAATACTTCATAATACTGTTGATTCCATGTATTTTCTTTGTTAATTCTAGATCGCCATTATACACATTTTCAACAGACTTTTGGACAGTAATTAGAATTTATCTAAGTTTTAATATTTTGTTATTCATCAAAATTTTTGGAATTTCAATTATCCTTCCTTTAACAATATCTATTAAAAGAATGCAATAGTAACTAGTCATACTTGAAGGGGGAATACATTTCACTTTATCATAACATTAAATCATTTATGATCAAATCAAACATCCTAACAAATGAGTACAACTAGATTTGGCATTATCCAAAGTAGCACAAAATTTTTATGATTTTTTTTTTAAATTATGAAGTTTTAAGTATTCAGAGGGATAATTAAGAGTAAATAGACCTCAAATAATATTTATTTGTAATATGATAATAAAACTAAAGCACCATCCTTATTTACATTAAGAAAAATACTAACCTTACCTTCAGGACACAAATTAAAGAATCAAAAGTATGTTTTTAAAAATATAACTCACACCTATAATTTTCAATGGATCTTAATTATTTTAAATAAGACATTAATTACCGATTCCTTTATCTTTGATTAGCAAGTCGCTTATACTAATAACTCTAACTAAATAAGGAAACAAATCATAAAATGGTAGAAAACATGAACTAAGAAAATAGGAAAGTTAAAGGGATAATTTTTAAGAAGCTCTAAAATATTTTAAGATATAATATTAATATTATGAGATATTTCAATATTCTCCCTCATGCTTAAGCCAACTAAGCCTTAAGTTTGTATCAACTACACACATTAATTAGTAGGAGATAGTTCCATCTTAACATGTAGGATCAAGTTTGAATCTTAATGAATGTAATTATGTTAACTATTTGAAGTGAGTTTTGTTTCCCATGATAACCTTTTTCAATTTGAACAAAATTGCCTCCAAAGAGAATACTTATAGCACAAAAAATACAAAGTTTTAAGTTTGCTACAAATAAATCCTTTATATAGTTCTAACAAACATGTATAAGATATTGAGTGGACTAGGTTTCACACATTTGACTAATCATGTGTCCATATAACGGTTAGATATCCAACAATGAAGGTTATTTCACACATATTTAATAGAGACCAGTAGTATAAATAAATAGGCTTATGATAAATGTAGAACACTTATGACTTATCAACAATGAAGGATGAAAATAAAGATAATATGTATTACTCCAGTGAAAAAGATTTAGTGAATCTCTTAGTGTAATTTCTATTTTTAACTCACGTGTAACATTATGTAAATTACTACATTATGGATATAATGACGACAAAGAGAAAGAAAAATTACAACAAATTGATCTAAAAATATAGAAGAGCTCAATTCAAACTGAAATAAAAATAAAAATGATGAAAAATCAAAAAGTAAATTTAAATCAATAGTAAAAAAAGGTAACACACTGAAATTATGAATATAAAAATAAAATATATATATAAAATTAAAAGAATTCTACACTTTAAAGAAATACAAAATAGTATCAAAACGATAAGAATACATGTATTAATGGAGATCATATACAATAAAGAGACTTTAAATACAATTTAGTTTTGTAATATGATATATTACAATACACTATAATTTGATGTGAATAAAATTTTAATATGATGCAATTAAAAATGATTTGAATTAGATAAATTAATTTTAATTTTGTTAGATGACAATAATCAATTAATTTATTTTCTCTTTTATACCATTTATAATTAAAACTTATACTTATAAACACATTAAAATAATAAACTATATCCTAAAAAATAATAAGGTGTAACTTTAGAAGAAAAATAGTGAAAAAACAGAGATTATAATTTCATTTGTAAAACTTTATAATTATAATATCTAAAGTGATCACTCTATTTATATTAATAATCCTAGCTAAAGATAAAAGTTTCAAATTCAGTCCTCCAAAGATGCAAAATTAGTTTAGTAATCCAAAATTTGAAAGTATCTACCTAATAACATTTTCATATTTAAAGAATTGATTTAATTTTTTTATATTCTAAAATAATATATTAATATTATGCGATATTTTAATAAATAATTTATAATTTTTTCCCTCCATAATGATTGAAAATATAAGTTTAAGTTTAAATAAGGATTAAAAACGTTGGCTTCAGTCGAAAATGTACATGCGAAATTGGATTTGTATCGCACGCATTAACATTTTCAACGCTGTTGCAATGGACAAGTCAGACAATAGAAACAAAAAAAGTAAGGTTAATTTTATATATAGAAATTGTCTAAGGATTATATAATAATTTGAACTTAACGTATGTATTTTAAGTAAAAGTATTGATAGGTAAAAATAGTAATATAAAATTGATTTACATAGAGAGGTAGGAATCTTTGAAGAATATTAATTAATTATTAATTAATGGTTGATTATTGTGCACGCATGGGGAAGTGCGTTTAACGAACTGAATAATGATTTTGGATAAATGAGGAGGAAAGGGAGGGAGTAGGAAGGTTATGTTGAAGGTGATAATGAAGCATGGGTATAATTAAATGTAATTTGTTTTAGAAGATAAATAAAAAAAAGAAGAGGTTTTATGATTATATAATTTTAGTAAGAAGATTATGACAATAGGAGAAAGGGTTGGTGAGAGAATAAAGGAGAGGGGCCCAGTTGGCTCAAAAACGAGGGGCAGGGAGGAGAGAGTAAGGGTAAGTGACAAATATGGTACTTCAAGTAATGCCCCATTGCAAGATTTCCTCGATCTTCTTGTCTCACTGTTTCCATCTCATTATGCAAATTATGTTCTCCTCTCATCTCAATCACAATTATAACTCTATCATCTGCCCCATGAAAAGGTTATCAACGGACCAGAGGGATTCACAGTTTTCAATATATCTCTTCTCCTTCCTAGTCAACGCAAGTTTGATGCCTCCACCCACTTCCCGTCAAAACAAATAAATTAGATCATTTCATTCTAACTTTTTTATTCTTTAAATTGTATCTCTCATTTTATACGAATAAAATTAGTTATTTATTTATAAAAAGATAATATGGTATTGTGGTAAGAGGAGAACAAAGGGCATAAGTAAAAGAAAAGGCATAAAAGGAAATGATAAAATGTAAATTAAAATAGAAGAAGCAATAAAAGAGAATGGGAAAAGGGGTGGTTGAGGAATATGGAAAGGGAAGGGGATGGTGAGTGGTGGAAACGGGGGACGGTTGAGATTGTTGTTAAACTGAGCCTCAAACATTGACATTTGAAGAACCCAGTTCCGTGGGGAGAAGGGAAACTTGTTCCCCTTAATAAATAAATAAGCAAATAAAATGGGAATTAGAAAATTAATGAACATAGCAAGCAAAGCAAAGCAAAGCAAAGCAGTGATTATATTTATTTGGATGAGATGAGATGAGATTCCCACAAGCAAGATATTGCGAGCCCACTTGCATTGCAAATGAGTAGGGAAAAAGGGTTTCGTATGCCACATTGCGGCTCTGATTTTTTTTCCTATTTCTAGTTCGCTACTCTCTCTCTCGTTATAGGGTCAAAGGTGTTTGCGTGTGGGCATTCTCATTCCGCCCTTTAAAATACTACAACTCAAACGTCAAAGCTTGCAATTATTGTGTTTTCAGTAAAATATGTAATCAAGTGCAAATCGTTTATGCCAAAAATCAAAAACCTTTTCGGATTTCGGTGTTCGTGAATGCTCAACCTCCACTCTTTCCATCCCCTTTTCCTTTCATGTTGCCGTCTTTACAAGCTTCTTCATCTCTGCTTAGATGACTTTCTCAATTCAATTTTTTATTTATTCAAACTATATTATAAATATTTATCTTATATTTCTGATAAATAATTTTACATTCCTCTCTTTTATTTTATCATATTACTTATTTCATTTAGTTATTTTTCTAAACTCAGGCTCCATATCTCATGCTTGTAAAAACAGAAAATGTAATGTTAGCATGTTTCCGAATAACATGAAAACATCTAATATATCTTCTCTCTCCCTTTCAATTTTTCTTCTTTTAATAATATACCTTTGTCATTATAGCAAAATATTTTCGATTATAGATCAACTCATTGTCACACGTGGAACTAACATTGCTAAGATTTTGCCTTTAAGGAAATAAATAATGCTGTATTTGGATTATTGTTGGTAAATCGTGATTTGATCTAACGAATTTATTTTTTATTTCTATCCAAATTATAAATTATTTTTAAAAACAAATCAATCGTTTTGCCCAACATATAATTTAATGAACAACACTTAGTTTACATAAAATTTTGGGTTTGCAAACTGTAATTAGTGGTGGTATCTTATTTAACTTAAAAGAGGTGCAAACAAAATAAATGTGAAACTGATGTTGAGCAAGAAACGGTGCGTGACACCTCACCGTATACGTCAATCATTGACCCATGATGCCCCGTTTTACGATTCAGAGGAAAATTTTCTTTAGGCATCATTTGCTATGTTTGCAAGTCCCGTGTAATCATACCCATCATCATCTTGTGTACGCAAATCATATGGATTATTATCAATGCATTGAACTGGTGGGTTATAGTTCTTCACTTTCTTAGGATAGGATTACAGAATTTGCACCATGTGTAATTAAGAAGCCATAAAGATTAGACGAGCCTTTTGTTTATTAGATTCCTTCATTAGTGTGCGTGCGTGCGTGTGTTGTAGGGTTTACTGTTACTGTTTATTTTAAGGACGAGCATTACGCTTTTGTATGATGCCATTATTATTATTATTATTTGAAAATAAGCGTGGAAGAAAGTTAATACTAATTAAAAATATTGATTGTGTTATGAAATTTGTTTGAGTGTGTTTGAAGAGTGGAGGCAGTCGCTTATATATAACATAAATTAGTGAAATTAGACTCATAGTGGCAATATTTTTATAAGCCCGTGGATATTTACGTTGATGTGGAGTAACCAAGTACAAAATAGGATATATATGTACGCGTAATTTTCTTTGAAATAAGTAAGACTACAAGTAACCCATGTCCAATGAATGCAGTTTCTAGAACAAAAAGGATGAATAGAAATTCAAAAGGGTACATTGATTTCAAAGTTGACCTAGGTATTCTTTATTTATTTTCAATTCTAATGTTGGACGCATAGAGATGCCTTGAGAGCGTGGTCCTTTGCTTTTGTGATTGGCCACTTGAAATAAGCAAGTTCCTTGATTTTGAAGCCAAATATTTGTCAACCCGGAAAGCCAAACTTTGCAAAATGGCGAAGGAATAAGATAGCAGCCATTCTTCACTGCCCACCAAAACAAAATTAAAGAAAAGTGACACATTATGCATATAATCTCATTTTTATATATGATTTAAACATCAAATTAATGACTAACTAATAATTGTTTATGGGACATCATACAGAGTGGGTGTCATGTAGTTGTAGCTGTGTCGTTCTAAGAAGAAAGGCGTCCTTGTCTCATGTTATTTTACTTGTTTCGTCACGGAAGCTTGATTTATTAATTATTTATCACATGTATGGGTATCCCACCCGTGACCGCAAGGTTGCATAGCATTCATCTTTACCATCTCTTGAAAACCCAATTGGAAACTCTCTGTCTCTTTCTCTCTCATCATGCAAACAAAAGTAAACGAATCCCAAGTGGCTTTGCAATTGCCAATTTATGATGTTGGGGTGTTTCAGCCGTCTATTATGCCTCACAAATTGTTCTCATACGCGTATTTGACTACAAAACTGGGTTGGATTTTGTGGATGATTAATGGCACTTGTTTTGTATTGATTGAATTGAATAAATTAAAATAAAATTATAGTTATGATTACAAAATAGGTTGTCGAGACTAGAAAGGAAGAGGCAAGTGCTGGGGGCGGGGGAGAAGAAATAAAAGTAGCTTTGGCAGATACCGGAATTACAAAATAGTTTCTCTTTTTTCCCAACCACAGTTAGCAGCAGCAGGAACTACGAAGAAACTTCCTGAAACAAGGAAAGAGATTGGGGTGTCTTTTTTGGGCATGTGAGCTGGTCCCTTATTCTCTTTCTCTCTTACAATTAACCCTACGAAACAAACTTACAAGGTACAGATTCCACTTTCTCTATCTAAGCAAATTACATGCTCCAACTTTATTCCTCATTCTCACAAAATAAATAGGTAGCGTAACCGTGAAGACAACAAAAGTGACGACACCTCAATCCTCCAATGCCCTGTTCTTAGTGCTCTACTCTAACCTTCACCTTTACCTTCTCCTCTGCTGCATCCCAATCAATTAACACACATGATTAATTGAATACCATCAACATTTAACGCCAGGGCATTGGAGTTATTATGCAAATCTTGTCGCTGCTCAATTTTCAAATACAATGAACCTATGCTTATGTCCAACGTATCACCAAGGCTTAAGAGAAAGAGGCCTCTGCATATGTTGTGCTGTTCACTAATCACTAGGACCCACCGTGCTATTTCTTTTTCTTTAATCAAATATAACATCATTAACATTAACCATTCATCAAAACCCCCGCCGCACTTACATCAGACAATCGCCAATATAACATTGCTTCACTATATTTCTTTTTGGTCAGCCTTTTAATCATCACATCTTCGCTTAACTACGTAAATCAAAATTTGAATTCCACAAATATCTATACATTCTCATCTATAATTTTATTCTAAAAACTATTCCTCTATAGACTTCAAATGAAGTATTTTTTTCATTTTACGTATCTAAACATAAAATTTATTATATAATTAGTCACAAAAATAATTAGTTACATCTATAATCAATTATTGAAATAATATACTTTTCACAATTAATCCAAACACATTACATGTATGTAAATTATAATTCTAGGTTCACTTTAGTTTCTTTATTTTTTTTAATAAAAGTAATTCTGTCGCGATTTCATAGTTTTAAAACAAATTTGAGATGACAAATTGGTGTCCCTTTGATTTTAGAGTATATTTTTTAAATGCGTATATCTTAAAAATTATATATAATATTATATATGGTGCCAATTTCTTTTTATATTCGAATAATGGAACTAAAAAGATAAATCCTTGACCGAGAGAGAGAGAGAGAGAGAGAGTGAGAAGTATCAGAGTTGATGTTTTGTTTTTGGGTACAAGTATGTAACAGAGTTGATACAATGCATTATATTGTTGAAGGGGTTTGGGCCCATGGGTTTTAGTCTGGACTCAGGCAGTGCTATGGACATAGGTAATTTGGGCTTGAAGTTCAAGTGTTATATAAAAAACCAACACTTTAATAAAGCTTATCATGTTAGGGGCCAATCCATTTCACCAATGGGTCTAAAACCGATTAGGAGTTATTCTATCCTTTTTAAATAAATTCACTACGAGTTGAGTTATCTTAACCTTTTTAAAATGCGTTAACCGTTCGTTTTGATGTTTTTTTTTTTAAAGTTATTTTCCCAAAATTTTACTTTTATTAGTTTTTAAAATGTTTATTTTGTTAGAAGACTTATTTATTATTAACATTTTTAACGATTTTCAATTATTTTAAAGTGTATAAACAAAACAGCTGAAAATTAATGGGTCAACCAGCAGGCCCACTCTTAGAATAGAGGGATTACTGTTTGCATCATCATTGTCATTTTTAGAATATAATTTTCAGTTATGTGTTTAATTCATTTTAATATTTAAATTCTTCTGAAGCTTATTTATAAATTAATTTTGAAATTTAATATTTAAAATATATAAATCCATTTAAAAAAATTTAATTCTAAAAAAAATTTGTATATAGTTTTCAGAATTTATATTTTAAAAGGTATCAAATGAATACCATAGTTTAATTTCTGAAGCTACGTGCATTTATAGGCAGTTATGACCTTAATAAGTATACCGTAATTGATATTTTGAGTTTAGGACTGTTATTAGTTTTTTATGATAATTATTATTTTTTTAATTAGAATGTTAAAAGCATGTATAATTTTTCGATCCGATGATCCAATTAAATTCAATCAATTTATTCATAGTTGAATTTATTTTCTTTGAATTTTTTATTTTTTAAAATTTAATTTAAACTAAATTAATTAATTAATTTTTATTGATATCAAATTTTGGTTTTATTGAATATAGATGTGCTCAATACTTGAAAAAAATAAGTTTGCTTCCTATCATAATTTTACCTAACTCAAATAAGATTGTTCTTATAGAAAATATTTATAGTTTGGACCAGAAATATTTTTGATTGATGAATTTTTTATTATTATCAAAATTAGACCAAATCAGTGTACATCTAAAAAAGAAATAAGAAAATACTTACACATGCTCTGACCATTGATTAACAGTGTATATAATTGCATGGTTTAATGGTGGTGTGACACATTTGAAAGTTGGAGCTCAATTGCTAACTTAGAAATAAATAAATATTTGTGAAATGAGTTTTATACTAATTTTCCAACCTTTAAATTATTTTAAAAGTACATTTAGAAGATAAATAAAGCTTAATCCCATACATTTTTTTTTTCATTTGTTAAGATTGTTAGAAAAATACTAGTTTCAATAATCCACCATCATCATTAACTTAGTATAAATTTCTATATTTGTCATTTTAATGATCATCAAAATCTTGTACTTTTAATTGATGTAAGAAGAATTTAAGAAAGAGAGAGAGAAAAAAAAAACCCGAAGGGATGAAATTAATTATTGAAGTAATGATGTATGTGTACATGCCAATCTCACTTTTTTAAGTTTAGTTTCTTTTGTATTATTGTGTACATGATTAAAATACCATGGTGCATACTCTTGCTATTAATTAATAAATAGATGTCCAATTGAATTTTGTCATCTTTTGTCATATTTTTGAGCGAGCTAATTAAGAGAGTAATTCATTTTTTCTAATATCAGGACTATATCTACGAAAACAAGAGATATTTAATCTCCAAATTCACGATGATTTGGATAATTTCTCTTAATTTTTTTTATGTTTTCCTTAATTCTTAATTAGGAAAAGAAGATTTTCGATTTGAACTCATGCAATATAATTCTTACAATTTCAATTTATAGCTTTTGATTCATACTTACTTCCTTAATTTCTTAATGTCTTTGTCTATTTTAGGACTATTTTTCACAGTTAAAAAAAAGTTTTGTTAACTTTATCTTTTAAGACTAAATTTAATGAAAAAGTACATAATTATGGTATTAAAATTATAAAAATATAATAAATACTTTTTTTAATAAAATTTTATTATTATTAACTACTTAATAAAACTCTTAAAAAAATAGCGAGCTATCCAAAATAAGAAAATTAATACAATAATTAATTACTTAAGGATAGGAGTTGATTGCCTTTGAATTTCACAACTTAAATGCATGTGTCTCAATTGAGTTCATATTAAGAATCAAGACTTTTGATGGAGCGAGGAATTGAGTTAGATTACCAAGGGGCTGGAACGCGGCCAATAGTGATAATTAATTGGATATTAAAATATAAATTCAAAGTAGGATTGATTGCATAAAAAAATTGAGATGAATTGAATATTAATTCCCATTAAATTACTTTATTTTTCTAAACTTCCCTTGATTGTGCATTTTTTTCTGTAGTTTTTTTCTTCTTTTCAATTCAACTTATAAATTGAGTTCCAGTTCTTATAAAAATGATACTCATTTATCTTTATCATACTTATTGCAACTCAGTACACTTGTTGATCACACATCACGTACGTAACAGAATCATGCATATGTGCATGTAGCAATAAGATAGAATACTAAAAATATATACAGTGCAGTCTAGTAGAGACTCAACTTTATTATATAGCTTTCTACGTGTCTGCTTATACGAATGATCCTCGCTACAGGTACATGTGGTCCGCTATGGGTAAGTAGGCATGAAAACATGACTACTTTAATATAGATATAAACCCAAGTATTATTTATTGTGCTTGATGCGAGATTCTCTTCGCCTTTCTAACATTTTGTGGACACTGGACACTTTCTAGGCTATTCCCAGAACACAGGCAATAGTAACCCCAGATTTAATTTTTCAGAGAATCGTGATTCATCACAGCAAAAGAGTATCATGATTTATGGTTGAGAGTACTAGTTTGACTGTAAACACAGATTTTATTCCAGTATCAAGATTTATGGTTGACGAGACTAGTTTGACGGATCTATGTCGACCACGTGTTGAAAGCCAGCGTGTTAGTGTTCAAATTACAAAGTTAAATACGTTCCTCATTTGTAATATTGTTTTTTTTAATCATAGTTTCCTTTTCTTTGCATTTGTTAATCAAAAGTTGTAAAAGTAAAGCATGATTAGTGAACCGAACTAACCTAAACTTTTCTGCGCCAAAATGATGGTCATGATGCTAAGAATCTTTGAGACAGACAAGTCTCTTTCCCGTTAAATGGTGGATATTTAACGAGCACTGATCAAAATAATTTGGGGTAGAAAAAATAATATTAAAAATAAAGACAATAACTACTATTAAAAATTACGGGTCCACTAGACTTCAATAAATTTACAACTTCTATTCATGAAATTGTAACTTTTATCAATAAAATTGTTTTTTTTCCATAAATTTATAATTTTTAAAATGAATTCCAGGATTAATTGAAAAATTATAAACTTGTGTATAATAGTTAGAAATCATATATATAAATAGAGATCCTACTAAAAGTATTTTAAAGACAACAATTAAAATCAATAAATAAAAAGTGTATTGATAATACTTTTCATAAACATTTTTATATTTTTCAATCACACATTCTGGCTAAACAAATAAATTTATGGAGGTAATGTGGTTGAAGTAAGTGAACCCGTTAATTTCCGTTAGCTGGAGGGTGGGAGGCTGAGTCTTGCTTATTTAGAACAGTGTAATATCATACATAGCTTGGATTAAAGAATTTAAAATTAAGAGTATGTGACATGCAAACGGTAATTGCACATGAAGTGAAGCAATGTAACTTCGTGATATCACAGGCTATGTAGATGCAAATGAAAAACAGCTTAGGTATGAAGAAGGACTTGGATCAATAATAGGGCACAGGCATAGACCACCTGTGCCCACCAGAAGAAAAGGTTGGTCATGCAATGATTTTTCAATTACCGAAAAATTTGAATTTGATAGCCCTGACCTCCTAGTTATTATGTCAAAATTACTCTCGACTTTGTACCTGCTTTACATGACCCCTTTCCTAGCTTTGAGTTTTTCTTTAATTTATAAGTCAGTCCTAGCTTTGAACTATCTTAATTTTAGTAACGTTAAATGAATGTCGAAAGTTTGCGTCCTATGTTGATTGTTGGCGAATGCAGATCGAATATGGAATAATGCTGATTCCGGGATCAAGTACGTTTTCTATAGGCGCGCCTTTGACTAATGCTCATGACAGAATGACACCAATCAAAATGAGCTTCCATCATGGAACGTACCCTACCAATTAAAAAGTTGAAGCGTTAAACCCCTCGTGAATCAGTTCACTATGCAGTAGCATAATATTATATCAGTAGTATTATAGTATCTATACTATATTTTATTTTTGCAGTTCTTTTTGTAACTTTTATAAGATTATGATATTTATATGTTTTCTACATAATTTATTTGTTTACTTTTCTGTCACGTTATATTATTTATCATATATTTTTTTCTCACTTCTCGTATCTTCCCTTAGCCGTATACACCTGTTATAAATATATCAATATTATGCTTTTATTTTTAATTGCTTTTCTCTTTAAGTGTGTATATATATAGAGTTGGCTTGTGAGGCCATCCTCAGCAGCTTCTCCGCCTGACTGAGATTTGTTAAGGGTTGGGTTTAGAAGAGAGTTAAGGTCTCGCTTCCTCTCCTATTTCCTGTGGTTGGCTAAAGTCAAAAGGAGAGCATGGTTATCAGTCACAATACTTTGGCATTTACCTTCGGCATGCTAGGTAGGGTATCAACTCATGAACAGTGATCCCTTATTGGACTCTTTTATTATCTTAACAAGCTGCCACCAGCTTTATGGTTTATCTTTCTTTCATTCTTATTGTTTTGAATATGCTTTTATCTTTTCTAAATATTTCAGTTTTTACATTTTATCTTTTATTTTTAAAAAATATAATTTATTTTTTATTTTTATATTTTTATTGATTTATTTATTATCAATTTTCTTATCTATTTTTTAAAATATTACTTTTTTTTAAATTATTTTTATTATTAAAAAAAGAAATTAAAAGATAAAATAAAAATAATTTAAAAAATCAAAACGAATATGAAAAAGTGAAAAATTTGCAATAAACGAATTGCATTTTTTTAAACAAAATAAACAACTCATATGTTTAAAGGGATTAAAAACAGGATTGAATATTTACATTTCCACCACTTTTGAAAATATTATATTACGCAATATACATTAGACATCACCATCAATTGTTGCCAAATACCAATTGCGACGTCTCTTTGTTTTATGCCAGTTTGTATTTACTTAGCTGAAAATCTTTTTATTTCTTCCTTACCTAATTAATATTTATTTATGGGGTTTGTTTATTACACGTGTCTTTAGAATGACTGAGTGGAAGGATCTTTTCTACTTGTAGTTATGTTGGGAAAATGTTTGGTCTTATATCTCTTAGGCCGCTTTATATATAGTAACTGTTAAATATTTTTGACTAAGAGAAAAGAGAAATTAAGCATCATTTTTAATGACTGTAAAAGGGAGTATGAAACAAATTTAGGCAAACAAATTATGATTTCTTATTTTAATTTTTTGGTGCAAGACTATCAGTATTTAAGTATTACATTGAGCATATATCTAATGCTATTATATTTTGATTTCATTTAAATCGAGTCAAGTAAAATAGCTCTAAAATTTACCCACTATTATATTTTTAGGAGTTTTAATTGGAAATCTTTTATTAATTTAAAATAGTCTCTGCTGAATGATGATTTATGCATTTAGCGGCTTGTTATTAAATGCGTCCACATTAATATTCCTGTTCATTTTTTTATTGTATACTCAATAATCTTGATTTTAAAACATCTTTACACTTTTCATTATGCCAAGCAATAGTTAATACAATATTATTATTACCTCTTGTTTGCATTAAAGAAGGAATTAATTTCTTTCTGTTTTTTATGCACATACAGGTAATGCCATTTCGTTCTTGGTATTCTTGGCTCCAATGTAAGTATATATATCTACAACGAACTCATCATTTCTACTTACATTTGATTAATGGTATTATGAAAAGAAAAAAGGGTATTAAGCCATATTAGTTAGTTACCGTCAATTTTAACGAAAACTGAAGGTATTTTATCTTTGATTGTTGAAGGCCAACTTTTTACCGGATATACAAGAAGAAATCAACGGAGGGTTTTCAGTCACTGCCTTACTTGGTGGCATTGTTCAGTTCCATGCTTTGGTTATACTATGCTTTACTCAAAAGAGATGCTTTTCTCCTCATTACCATTAACTCATTCGGATGTGTTGTAGAGATGATCTACATTGTCTTGTACATCACCTATGCAACAAGGGATGCTAGGGTATGCCTATATGTACAACCTTATAGTTAGCCTAGAATCCACGCATACATAAACTTTACTAATTTAATAACGCATATCTACATTTGTAAGTTAATTAAAATGTCAATACTAAGATTTATTCATTTCTTTACTGCAGAACTTAACTATTAAGCTATGTTTGGCAATGAACGTGGGCTCCTTTGCTTTGATCCTCTTCGTCACACACTTTGCTGTGCATGGTCCCCTTCGTGTGCAAGTCCTTGGATGGATTTGTGTTTCTATTTCAGTCAGTGTCTTTGCAGCACCATTGAGCATTGTGGTACGCAACAAAACACTATTTGATACGATTATAAATTATTCAATTACGTTGTTTCACTTCTTATATATACACCTACTTGATGTTATTTTATATTGCACTTCGCAGGCACAAGTTGTACGTACGAAGAGTGTAGAGTTTATGCCCTTCAATTTGTCATTTACTCTCACATTGAGTGCCATAATGTGGTTTGGTTACGGTCTCTTTCTCAAGGACATATGCATTGCTGTAAGTAGTGTTGCAGAAATACACAACTGAATTATAGTTTAATATATTCAGACGTTGACGTTTTTCTTTTTCTTGGGTTGTGAAGCTTCCAAATGTGCTTGGTTTTGTACTGGGATTACTTCAAATGCTGCTCTACATAATTTACAGAAAAGGAAATAAGAAAACTAATGCAATGGAAAAGAGTCCGCCAGAGCCACTAAAAAATATTGTTGTATCGACCCCGTTGGGAAGTGGAGAAGTGTTTCCTGTGCAGGAAGATGAACAAACAAAAAAGAGTGAAGAAGATATAGACAAGAAATAGAAAGGCATGGAACCCGACGACTGCATAGTCTAAATTTGATGTTGTGTGCTATTGTTTCGTGAACTTTACGATGGTCATGCATGACTATCTAGCATCTACTTTTATTCCATTAAGTTGTAGTTCCCTGCACGTGTCAGCGATTCCAAAATTATGCGTGTGGGCGCGTTATTGTTTGGAAATTTCTCCAGTGCCTTTATAAATTGGGAGATTAGGAAACTCCAATTAGCATCCAATAGAATTGTGATGTGTTTCTTAAAGATGCTCAGTCATAATGTTAAATATTTACTTCTTAATTTTTTATATTTTTAAAGTTGCTACAAATTATATATTATTTTGTTCTTACAAAATATTTTTTAACCCAATTTAACTTTTTTTAATAAATAAAATAGCTCCATCGATCAAAACTTGCAAAAATGGCTTCAACATAATTTCTGATAGTTCGAGTTCATTCAAAAATAAAAATAAAAGATAAAAACACATAAAGAGAAAGTGATTAAGAGTGTTTTTTTTTCCCTAAAAAATTATAAGGGTAAAATACATGTTCATGGGAATTAGTGGTGGTTAAAGGCATGGCAAATATTTGCAATGGTGAGGAGTCTTGATTTCAGATGGGACTCAACTTGTTGGAGAACAACGTCAACATTGCGAGCAATGATGGTGCAATTGTATGGCTTAGCAGTATTGGAGATTTGATGTGCATGCGGTGCATGAGTTGAGTTTGTACTGACCTAAGTCGCAATTGAGAGATTGTGGTTTGACTAGCAGTGTGGTAGTTGGTTTCAGGCAGACAAGGAGGTGCGATCGCTTCTGCATGCCTTGATTGAAAACAATGACACTGTCCTGCGGAGGCAAGATTTAGGGGCCGATGGTGACAATTCATGGTGTGGTGGTTGGATCTAGACGATGGTGACATTTTTGAGCATTGCAAGGCTTACAATGGCTTTTGATTTTGGTCGCAGAGTGTGGTTGTCGATTTGGGTTGGTTCGCAGAGGATAGAGGAAGATGATGTTGCTCGTACATAAGGATTATATTACAAAACTTAATAAGAACAATACTAAAATGCAAGGGGTCTATTTGATTAAGAAATTTTAAAATTAACTTTGCATAAGCAACAAAGTTACCCAAATTCATTGTGTCACGTAGCAAGGATGCTATAATATCCTACTTTTTAAGGATTGGAGAGCAATACCCTTGTTGTTTTGGTAAATTATGTAATTGTTGGGTGAGAATAGTATTGTTTCCCTTCTTAATCATCAGTTATATATCTTCTTACTAATTTTTTTTTTATAAAATTAATAAATAATTCTTTTTTATATTTTTCTCTTAATAATTTATGTTTATTTTATAGCAATAAATAATTGAAATATTAATTGATATAATAGTTGAAAGATAAAATAGGAAGTAATATCTTAGAAAGAAAAATATATTATTTTTTCACTTTTAAAGTTTTGCTCGAGAATTAAGAAAATAATTTCTTAAGAAATTAGGTCTAACTTTCGCAAAAACTAATTTGTAAGAAGAAGAATTGCTTTAATTTTTACAATTTATACTTTAGTTACGAAGTAGTAGAGGTACGGTTTCAACGTGCATCCTCATGGCCAAAATTGAACAGTTGGAGTCGGGAGGTTATAAGACTGATTTTGTTTATATGGCATCGGAAAAAAAAAAAAAAGCTATGGGACTACGTTCATGGCATCAGAAAATTTAATAGGCTGGATTATTTTTACTACTAGAAAAGCCTATTTACAGACAAATATTACAAACAAATTTTTATCCGTTTGTATTACAGATAAATTTGTGATTTTTTTTTGTAATTTATGAAAAATCCATCTGTAATACAGACGTATAAAAATCCGTCTATAGTTTGCTCCCTATTTGGCACAAAACTATACAGACAGGAATTACAGACAGATTTTTCGTCTATAATTTGAAAATTAGAGGGAAATTGAGAGCGGAAGTTATAGACGGATTTTTTCGTATGTAAATATTACCCTTTTTAAATGACTTTTTATGTGGCTATTTACAAACATATTTTTTCGTCTGTAAATGGACTAAGCTAAGTTTAAGAGCCAATTTATGAAAAAAATAGGCTTTTTCCTACTTCTTTTTCTCCTTCATTATATCTTAAAATCGCTCTGCAGATCTGCCCTTCGAGCGATGGTATAAGGCAAATTTGAATTCCAGAAAGCACATATATGAAAGAACGAAATATGGGGTAAACTCATGTAATAGATAACTCCTAAGATTGAAAACTAGAACTATCTGAGAAACGATTTCATCTTTAAATGTAGCTATTGTTAAATCATTGACTTTCTCCTTGTTCTAAGTCTTTTTTAACTAGAATTGAATAGTAGCAGAACAAATCCCTCTAAATGCAATCACATCTTTAGTTTTGGGGTTAAAGATATCACTATATATTCTCATAAATATATAAAAAGAGTTAGTTCTGATCCCCTCGATTCCAAAGGTTATAAGACTTTTAGCTTTTTTCCTTTGCTTTTGGTTCAATCAGTGATTAACTTTCTTTTCCTTGTTTTATATTGATTTGCTTACTTCCTTGCCTTCTATTCTAGATGGAAGTTTACTAATCCAATAGCTATTTCCCCCGTATTAGGCCCCGTGTCTTTGTCTTTCGTCATCCTGCCTCCTTTCCTTTGAACCCTACCTTTTAGTTTAGAGCAAGGGCTCTCATGTGTTTGGATAGCTTCCGTTTCGGTCTCCTCTAGTCGTCAGTGGATTCTGTCCAAGCTACTGACATCCATGAATGTCCGCCTTTCTTTTACTGGTGTCATAGGCTTTTTTTTTGAGGTACTAGTAGTCAAGCCCTTTCAACATAGCCCCTATTCCCATGTGGAATGGTTACTGCAAAAGCAGGAGTTGGCTTAAGCGCGGAAGGTAGATTCTTTCTATATTATGAAATTCTTATTCTATCGTATATCGTAGTGCTAGACCATAGGTTCCGAGGGAGCTAAGCTACTTGTATACCCCTCTGCTCTGATCTAGTTAGTAGTTGAAGAGATCAATAGAAGCCAATCTCTATAAACATAGAGGAATGCCTCTAAGCTTAAGCTAAGGAAGAGTGTGTTCGGGAAGTCAACTATTAGAATTCCTTTGACGATTTTACAGACAAAAAAATCTGTCTGTAAATGAACTTTTAAAACGCATCGTTTCATTAAATCATTTATAGAGAAATTTTTCCGTCTATAATGTCTGAAACCCATAAAACCACGCTTCCCCTTTCCCCTTCCTCATTTTTCATAAATCTCTCTTTCTCTCTCGTCTCTCTCTGTCTCTCTCTCTAGGAGCTCAGTTTTTTGGCCTTTGTGAGTAATTGGAACATCTGTTTGTCAAATAATTTGCATCATTGTGTTCCTGGTACGATACTCTAACTTTTAATTGGTTTAGTTTTTTTTTTTTGATGTATTTTAAAGACTTCAAATTTCTAAGATAGAGTTGTAGGATTGGAGATTGTATGACTGGGAGAAGGGTGTAGATGTCATTTTCTGAACCTGATTATTGTGTGTTGTGTGATTGTTTGTATTTGTGGAGTTTATAGAATATGCATGTTGTGGAGTTACAAGGGGATGTACTCTAGAATGATTTAGGATTGTGATGTATTTGTGTTTTATGTATCGATTAATATATTGTTATATAATATATTAGTTATGTGTGGTGAAATTTTAATTTTTGTAAAAAAGTGGTAAACAAATATAAAGAAATTGACATGTATTAGGGGAGATTCTGCTAAAATTTATATTAAAAATTTGTAATATATAATAGAAGGTTGATACCACATTATGTATTTGTATTTGGTTAATATAGTTCTTAATCCAGATGTTTCTTAGAAACCGTCAGTGGATGTATGATAGGTTGCACCCAAGTCGGGGGAGGGGGGAGTAAAACCTGAATTCTTTGAGGGTGTAGAGAAATTCATACGTGTTTGTTATAATTTGCAACAATTCATCATCAACTAAAAAGTTAGGTGTCCATGTTCTAAGTGCAAGTGTAGAAAGTTTTTGGATATTAATTCAATTAGATATGATTTGTATAAGTTTGGATTTAAACATGATTATTGGATATGGACTAAGCATGGAAAAGTAGTTAATGTGAAAAATCAAGTAGGCAATTGAAATATATTACAATCAGGTGAGGATATAGGTAATGTAAGTTGAGAAGAAAGCAATAGTCGTTATCAAGAAATGATTTATGATACTGTTGGTCCTCAATTTGAATTTTTTTGTGATTTTGAAGCTGAACAAGAACCTAATGTAGATGCTGCAAAGTTTTATAATATTTTAGAAGCAGCAAATAAGCCTTTATGGAATGAGTGTGTGCATTCAGAGTTAGAGTTCATTTGATCAATGAGCTACATTAATTAGTGAGCTTAGTCCTCAACCTGACTCCATCCTAAAAGACTTTTATTAAGCAAAAAAATTAGTTTCCAAACTTAGATTTAAAAAAGTAAAAATTGATTGTTATTTGAAAGGTTGCATGTTGTATTACAAAGATGATGCTGTTTTGACCAATTGCAAATTTTGTGGAGAGTCTAGGTTTAAACCAAGAAGAGGTGGTATAAGTGGTAAACATAAAGATGTACTGTAAACTAGAATACATTATTTGCCTTTGATTCCTAGGCTTAAAAGATTGTATGCAGATGTATGTTTATTTTGAGCTCATGAGAGCAAGTAGCTCTACACTTCTTCCTTCTCCCCCACCAGCTCTAGCATCACTAGTTTTTAACTCTATGCATCATTCCTCTTCCGACTCCTCGTCTACTAATAATGATGATCCTTCGGATGATGATCATACAAATTATTCATGATGAACAGCTAGATTTTATTTTTAACATTATTTATTATGTTTTTGTCTTCTTTTATAATGACATTTAAATTTTATATTTTATAAATTATTTTTTAATGTTTAAATGTCCAATTTATAGTTTTTATTATGTTTATAAATTGTGATAATCAAGAATATGTACAAATAACTATCTATATAAACAAAAAATATTAATAATAGTAAAATATATCATAGACGGATTACAAACATTTTTCTTTTAGTTTATGAGTAAATGGACAATTTTTAGTTGTACCATTATCTGAGGAGTTACGAATTTAATTACGTGTTTTTTTGAGAATTTTGGAGCACTAATTGTACTCTTTTAGTAAATTAATTTTTGCTTAAAAAGAGGCCGGGTGCGTTTATATATGAAAAAAAAAAATAAAGAATCCAAACCAATATAAATATATTTTGGTTGATTTGATTCCAGTCATTGGGTTAATTAGATGCGTTCATATTTTTAAAACATTTTATAACTTCTATTTTAAAATTGTAAGAATTCTCATTTTATAAATAATGCTCTGAATTATTTTATATATATTTGTAATACAAAATTAAATTTTATATATTAAGGGAATAAGAGGGAATATCCTAACCCGAATACATCGTGTCCATTTGCAACATTAAGCCAAACATATAACAGGATTATTAGTATTCCAATCGTAAAAAAGAAAAGAATACCCCACTATAATTGGCTTTAATGCAAAGTCAAGACCAAAGTTTAATGTAAGCTATAACCTTTTCCTCGTCAAAGATAGTATTATAAAACAACAAGTTATTTCTAGCCATCCAAATTGATTATAAGCATGCAAATTATATAACCAATGAAGCCTCTTTAAAAGCATTGTCACGAGCCAAACCATGGAATTGTCAAAAATGTAATTTGCAAATATGCAGTGATAGTTAAAGAAAACCCAAAATAATTGAAAAAATCATCCGCAGATTATTAAAAAGTATTAAACTTGAGAACAGCCCTCTCAAGTAATGACTGGGAAGTTGCTAGGTGGTATATGTACACCCAATTGGTAGTAATGAAAACCAGTGTGCTGCTTGACTGGCTCGACATGTGGGAACCATTTTGCTTTTGGTTGCGATTAAATTTGTACAAGATATAGTATAGTGCAGTCTAGCTCACGATATAGCACCTACGAATCTACTAATTACGAATGAGATAGGCACTGGTGAAAGCATGAAATCAATGGTAGTGGTCGGCTATGGGAAAGTAAACATACATTGCTATATGTAAATAAACATTCATGTTGTTGTTTACTGTCGGATGCAGGATTCGCTGAGCTTTTCTAACTTTTAATGGTCACCTTTTTCTTAGCTAGTCCCCAAATACAGGTATTAATTAGTAACCACAGATTTTATTCTTTGACGAATCATGCTTCATTTACAGCGAAAAAAGTATTATGATTCATGCTTGTTTAACTGTAAACCCCTGATTTTATTCTGGTATCTAGATTTATGTTGGACGCAACTAGTTTAACTAACCTGTGCCTACCACTAAATGAAAGGCTGCGTGTTACTGCTAACATCGCAAAATTCAATATGTTCGTCAATAATTTATAATATTGTTCCTTAATCCTGAGTTCTTTTTAAGTTGTGAAAGTAAAGCATGATTAGTGAACCTGAGTTATTCAGCTTTTCTGCGTCAAAATGGTGGTCATGATGCTGATTAAGAAACTTTAAACAAGCAAGTCTCTCTCCATTGATGGTGGAAAAGGCGACCTTAAAATTTTGGGAGAAAAATAAATTAAAAATATGAACCGTCTATATTTCTCCAACCAATACTCTCTGTCTTCTCTTGTTTCCTTCCCACCCTTTAGAAAAACAAAACAATGGACCCATCTCCCCATCTTTAACATTATCTCCCATGCTGCTCCTCTCAAGCCCCTCAACTTCATATCTCTGTCTATTACCTCAAATGTTACTAACTCAACTTTTTTTTTTATCATCAATTATTACTCAAAATTATTATTATTTTATATCATCAAGTATTTAAAAGAAATCATAAATATAACTCTTAAATTAATAACGGTAGGCAACTTTAGCATTATGTTAAAAATGCATTTGTTTCTCAAAATAACTTTATATATCTTAAAACTTTATATCTAAGAGCTCGTGGAAAGTCATGCCTTTAATGATCATCTAGTTTAGTATTTTGAGTGGCTGAGATATAAAAAAGAATGATGGCAAATTTGTGTCTTGCTAACAAGAATTCTAAAATTACGAAACATTTAATATACTTTTAATAATTTAAAACAATAATATTCTATTATTTTGATTCTTAATATAATCAACACTTTTATTTATTTTTTATTTCTTTAACTAGTGGATAAGAACATTAATAAATATTTTTTCATATTTTGACTATATTTAAATACACAGTTTAATTAAGTATTTATTTAATATTTTTTAAATAATTTTAGTTGTAAAACTTATAAAAATAAGATGGAAATAACTAACTTAGGCAAGCTATATAAAATAAATGAATCATAAATTAGTTTTATAAATTATTGGTATAATCTTTAGACTTTTATTAATAAGCAATAATCCATAAAGAAATAAAAAAGGGAAATAAAAATTATATTTTTCCAAATCTCTTTTGTTGTTTATATAGTAGTTTTAAATTAGGAAAGAAATATAAAAAAAAAACAGGGCCACATATTTTAGTTTCTCTCCATTCAAGCTAAGAAAGGGAGACAACATAAAATAGTATAAAAACATAAATTATTTATAATAAATAGTTCTATATTATTAATTTATATTAAATTTAATTATCTATTTAAGAAAGATAATATTTTCTTTCTTTTTCAATTTATATATATTTTTATCATAAACAGCCTAAAATTTTACCTTATTTCTCATTATTTCATTAACATTTTTTTCTTAAATCAAACAAAGTATTAAGGTTAAAGAAACTAAATATGAAGTATGTGAATTTCGCATTTCACGTTGAGGAAGAACAGATGAATTACATAATTTGCATATATAAAGTTAGGCAAAAGTATATATGTTTCTCTAAATTTAATTTAAATTTTGGTTTAGTTTTAAAATTTTTCTTATTTCTTATATATTTTTAGGTATTTTTCCCTACATCTCTTAATTTAAAAGAAATTTTCTAAATAATAATGCTTTAAGTTAAATTTTTTTCTTATTTCACATTTTTTCTATCCCTTACTTATTAAATTACCATCTAAACTCTCAAAACACCATAAATCCTACCTTAATTACTCTCATAAACCATTTCTACTCAGCCATTTGTTTATGTTTTCTATTTTAAGCACGTAACAATCATTATAAAGTTATCATTGTTAACTAAATTTCATTTCTAACTTTGGAAGAGGGTACAAAGTTATAAAATAAGAATTAGCTTAGATAATAAAATTAAAAATTAAAAGACTAGATTAAAACTTAAATTTAAATCAAGGGAAAAACCCAGAACTTAACTAATACTTCTAAGACAAAAAATTATAATTTGTTGTAAAGTTGTACTAAATCGTTAAACTTCTAGCTCGAACTCAAATGCAAGAATTGTGAAAGCAATTATGATCTATAGATAGTTTAACAGTGTGGTCATTTATTTGAAATTTTTCATTTTTGGTCAATATTTTTCTACATGTCACGTTATATTGCTCAATATATTTTTTCTTCTTTTACTTCGGGCATTTAAACTGCAATGGATGATTCATTAAACATTTTCATTGTAGAGGACTTGAAAAGGGACGGAACCATAAGTCTTCGGGGCAAAAAAAATACAGTTATTATTTTTTACAGTAATACTGAATGATACGAGAAATCATGACATAAAAAATGAAAATATCATGTGTCATTATATAATTTGTCAAATAATAAATAAAAATAAAAATAAAGATATATAGATCTTTGACAGAAAACACAAATGCATAATATTATATAATTTGTGCATAGATAAATATGGCATCAATTAGCATTGTTTTAATAGATGATTTGATGCCCCTGAACAATGACTTAAGTCTAAATTAGGAGTGTTTGGGATGCTGATGGCATCTCATTAGCCAATACCAGTTGTAACCTCTACCAAGTGCGTCTCCGCATTCACTATATGATTAGTCAATAGTATGTGTTAAAGAGTATGTTGGTTCCTTGGCTCAATTCGTACTGATGCACTTTCATAATTTTATTTAGACAAAAACTATCGCACTTCCATAATTTTAACAAATTGTACTAATGCAGAACTTGGGCCAATTACATGAAGGGGGCGGTCGTGCCATGATTCTTCAACTAAAGAAAAGTTGTTTGTTTGCTTAACATTTTAACACACACACACTCACTCACAAGTTTATATATATGTTAAATTTGAATTTATTAGCCCTGACCTCTTAAAGGTAAAATTCTAGTCGGTACCTACTTTACAGTACCCATACCCCTAGTTTTGCGCTATCTCACCAACGTTAAGAGAATCTTGCAAATTGTGACCTTCCCCTTATAAAAAAAATCTTGCTAGTTCATATGATTGCATCATATGGTGTAGAATATCATGCAACAAAATTTTCTTCTCTGTTTATTTTTTTAGCTATAATTGTTTTATGTACAAAATTTATGTACAAATATATTTTCTTATTGCGGAATAACGCTGATCCCAACCTCCCATACGTTTGCTATCTATATTTTAATATGCAGATACTTTTGCTATATTTTAAATTGCTCACTCGTCGAAGGTGAGTATATATAGAGAGGGCAAGTAAAGAAATCCTCAGCAGCGTCAATTCCTGATTGAGATTTAGGGGTTGAGTTCGGAAGAAAGTTATAGTTTCTCCCATTGCCCCTAATTCTTGTGTTGTTGTAGTTGCCCAAAGTAAAAGTAAAAGAGAGAGAGCATGGCAATCAGCCACAACACATTGGCATTTACCTTTGGCATGCTAGGTACGTAGGATAACAATACATATACAATGATATAATCACCATCGTTCTTTCAGCTGCTACAAGTCTTTTCTTATCTCTTTCTCCTTTTCTTTTTCTTGTCGAATACAACTTCTTGAAACAAATATGCATGTTTTACTTCAAAGTCAATTCCTAGGTCAGCACCCCTTTCAGTTATCTATATATCTGTCTACATATATTCACTTTCGTAATGCACAGTCTACACGATGATAATGCTCGTCACACACAGTTATATCCTACCAGAGCCAATTGATGTGTCCCTGTTTGATTTCTGCCGGTCTTTTCTTTGGTCAAGTTTTCTACCGTTGTATATATGTTCTTCTTCCATTGTTTTAGACGCATGTGTTTAGAATTCAATGTTTAATTGAACAGCTATTTGGCTTTATCTCTTCCCATTCCTAAGAAATATTGGTTCTGCTTGTCTTTTAAAGTATTTAGTTTACAGACCCCCTCTATTTATAGTTTTCCATGCATGTAGTTTATATATACTATCTCATTCTTTATATATATATATATATATATATATATATATATATATATATATATATATATATATATATATATATATATATATGTCTGTTTCAAAAAATTGTTCTGAATCAACTTTTGAAATAACATTTATAATTTTAAAAAGAAACCTAAGAATTCCTTTAATATTATTAGAAAGAGACCAAAAATCTCTTAAACAAAAAATTCATAAAAAAAAGCAAGAGTCTATATATATATATACCCCCAAAATTGTACAATATTTATATTTTCAAGACAAAACTTAGCTACAAAATTTTAAGTACTTGTAATAACTTTTTTTTTTATCCAAAATTTAAATTATTGCAGATTATTAAGATAAAAATTTATTTATTATAAAAAAATATACGTGAAAATCTTCACTTAAATTTTGTCCATTTTTTCTTTTCTCATATGCTGCGTATGGCCGGGGATACATGTAACGTGCAACAAGCTTTAATTTAAAATCAAATAAAGGATGTTGATCAGCAAATGCTCACTCTTTTTCTTTTTAGTCGTGTAGTGTAATTGCATTATAAATCTAACGCATCTCTAAGCTTTTCATGTATATATGTCACGTATTTACTCTTAATATAATATTTCTTAAGTCCTTGCATGCTGTCTATTAAGCAAAGGAATTAATGATTTTAATTTTCTATTTTGACGCACAGGTAACGTCATTTCATTCTTAGTATTCTTGGCTCCAATGTAAGTATCCGTATGATTAATTATATATATGAATCAACCCGTGTCAATTTAACTTAATTAATGAATATATTTACAATGTTGAATATTGCAGATCAACATTTTACCGAATATACAAGAAGAAATCGACGGAGGGCTTTCAGTCACTGCCTTACCTGGTGGCATTGTTCAGTTCTGTGCTTTGGTTGTACTATGCTTTACTCAAAAAAGACGCTTTTCTCCTCCTCACTATTAACTCATTTGGATGTGTCATAGAGCTGATCTACATTATCTTGTTCATCATCTATGCTTCCAGGGATGCAAGGGTATATCTTTATGCAACCTTAGCCTAATTAACCACCAATAACCTCGTGAAATTTATAACATATATAAACTTTGCTAATTTAATAATTGGGCATATATATCCATATATTTCGTTCCAAATTTTATGACACTTAAGTTGTTCACTTATCAACTGCATGCAGAACTTAACTTTTAAGCTATTTATGGCAATGAATGTGAGCTCCTTTGCTCTGATCGTCTTAGTCACGCAGTTCGCTGTGCACGGTCCCCTTCGCGTCCAAGTCCTTGGATGGATATGTGTTTCCATTGCGGTTAGTGTCTTCGCAGCACCACTAAGCATTGTGGTACGTAGTCCCTATTCAATGCGCTTAATTATTATTAATTTGATGCGTATTTCTTCGAACTAATTATTATTTTCAATTTCGTGCGTTATGCACTATGCAGGCACAAGTTGTTCGGACAAAGAGTGTCGAGTTTATGCCTTTCAATTTGTCATTTACACTCACATTGAGTGCCGTAATGTGGTTTGGTTATGGTCTCTTTCTCAAGGACATTTGCATTGCTGTAAGTATATATTGTTGCACAAATATGCAACTCAATTAATTTAATAATTTAATATTGACAAACTTACTCAATGAACCAGACATTGACAAAATTTTCGTTTCTATGTAGCTCCCAAATGTACTTGGTTTTGCACTGGGGTTGCTTCAGATGCTGCTCTATGGCATTTACAGGAAAGGCGATATGAAGGTAACGAAGGAAACGAAGCTACCGCTAGAACCACTGAAAAACATTGTTGTAGAGAACCCCTTGGGAACTGGTGAGGTTTTTCCTGTGGAGGAAAACCAACAAGGAAAGAAGATCAAAGAAAAGAGAGAGGAGAAGGAGAAAAGTGAGGAACCTAACGATTGCGCAGTCTAATTAAATGCATGCATGTATGTTACTGTTTCGTGGGCACTACGATGGCCATTGACCCACTACTATCTTCTTTTAATTTCTTCCATTAAGTTGTAGCTACCTGCATGTGCCAGTGATTGTATCTTTTAATTTTAACCAATTGAATTTCGCATTATAAATCTCGCCCTCTACAAATAATGCTTCTTTTTCTTCACAAAAACTTGAAAAATATTAGCCCCGACATTTAGATTAACTTTAAGCATTTAATATTTGTAATATTTTATCAGAAAAATAAGTATTCATTATATTAGAAATATAAAAATATAATAAATATCCTTTTTTTCTTAACAAAATTGTAATATTTTTTAATACTTAAAATTAGAGTTAACAAAATTAAATAAAAGTTGTTATAATACGCTTTTTAATTCTCTTGACAAAGTAGTCATAAAAAAAAAACTAAATTGACTAACTCTCTCAAAAGCTTGAGAGCTTCTTGTGTATACTAAGCTAATCAACAACTAATACATCACCACTTCAAATTAAATCTCCCTATATATCAATGACCAATTTATATTATAACCTTAAATTGTTAGAAAAAAAATATAAATAATTAACTATATTATAATTTTAACAAGTATTCTTAAATTTAAATGAAATAAAAAATAAAAAGAAGAATAAGAGATAGGAGGGTCAAAGATATGGTGTAGATGTATATGCATGTATTACAGAAATTAGCTGGTATTACATATTACCAAACCTAGAACACCATAATATACTATATAAATGGAAATGATAACGATGCAAATTCGTTTCAAAGATCCATGTCTCAAAATATTTATAATTTTTTAAATAAATTCATTTTATTCATCCTTTTAAAAAATCAATGAAGAAATTTTAACGTATGTTATTCTCATATAGAAGTTCAGTTAATGGAGAAAATATTTTAAATATTTATACAAAAAAATATTAAATCAAATATAATTATAATATTTAATTTAAACTATTTAATGACTTTTTTTAACTTATTCTAATTAGTTTCACAGTCAAATTTAAAACAAACTTTTATGTAACAATAACTTAATAAGTACTTACCCAATGACTCCCTTAAACAGGTAGAGCACCAAGTTCAATCTTTTAATTAATTTACAGACTGAGATACTAATGATAATCAAAACAGATAAAAGCATACTTAAATATGCAATAATCCAGAGTGTCGTAAAGTATTAAGGTCAGAAATTGCTAGGTTTTTGAGCAAACAAATACGATATAAGTATCAATCAAAAAAAGAAAAAGAACATAAAATCTGAAACGGAAGTAATGTGGCAAGGAGCAAGATCATCCAAAGAAGCTACTGTCATTGAACCTCAAACAGATGTGATACCTTGGACCATAGTACATGATTGATCGATTATAAGCGACATCCATGCCTATCACATTGTCAAAGTGGCTTAATTCACAAAAGCAAGACGACAATCGTTCCCACTCTTTCACTAAAGAAATTTTTTTTGGTCAACTTTCATTAAAGAATGAAGACGCAAAAAATTTCCATCATTAGCCGAAGTAGAAGGCTACATTATAATTACGATTATTACACGTTAGTTGATTACAATAATCGCTGACTACTGAGATTGACATAAACATATGGAAGCAGCATTTTATCCGTGTAGCGATTTACAGAGATTCAGGCAGAAAGTACAGTAAAGAAATAAGGGAAAACAGTGCCCAAAAGGTTATGTTAGAATAGATTTTGTAATTAGGTTCATTCCAGTTGCAGACATTGCAAGAAATGGCAGCTAACCAGATTCTAAACAATTTAGAACCCAGTCTTTGGCCAAAATGGCTATACGAATTACTCAACATCTGCTCAATGGAAGATGAACTCCCAATATTTTCCACCAAACGTAGCCAGAAGGAAGAAAACTGAGGAAGCCAAGATGTAAAATATGGTGCTTGGGAAAGAAACTAATAAGTGTTAGAATCATCCAAATTGGCCTGCTGCACACTTTGTTGTTTCCTTTTTTGTCTCAAGTTCTCTCCCCACATCTTGGCTTCAGCAACAGCACGTTCTCTATCTAGATCTCTGTTTAACATCCTCGCAGTTTCTCGTGGGGAGTCATCTTTCTCGGATCCTTCCAAGTCCCATCTGCGTCCAGATCCTCCTGCTTCATCATTTTTCAATATTCTTCCACCTTTATCATCTCTGTTCCTTTTATCATCACTAGACCCTCTATGACCATGCACAGCATTGCTGGGGTCATATGCTTGGTTGGCCAAATATGAGAGGGCTGTCACCACATCTCCAATCAAAGGACGAGTGGCAGCTGATTCTTGAATGCACATTGAAGCCACAGCCAGAGCCTGGTAAAGACCCCGCATGGGAAACCGTCCCTGCATATTTGGATCAGCCAACTTTGAAAACTTCTTGCGGTCATTAAACAATGGACGTGCCTGCACAAACATTATAAAATCACTATTACCTCTCCATTTTTATGTACAAGAGCCTACACATGCCAAACTAAGATGAAAAGAAAAATAGAGGGCAACCCATGTGACAAGGTTTTGTTCTCCATGGGGCTGGCTGCTGTCAATTGCTTTACGGCCAGTGATCAGCTCTAAGAAGACCACCCCAAAACTATATACATCTGACTTCACAGTTAGTTGACCAGTCATTGCATACTCAGGAGCACAGTAACCATAAGTTCCCATGACACGGGTAGAAACATGTGATTTGTCACCAACAGGACCAAGTTTTGCAAGACCAAAGTCAGAAAGCTTTGGGTGGTATCCTTCATCAAGTAATATGTTAGATGACTTGAAGTCTCTATAAATGACAGGAGGATTTGCCTTATCATGCAGATATTCTAATCCTTTTGCAGCACCCGCAGCTATTTTCATCCTAGTGTTCCAATCTAGTGGTTCCTTATCAGGGGGAAGATCTGCACAGTAGTCAATAAATAATGTTAAAGCATCAGTTGTTATCATGACAATTGCATTTTGTTCAAGAAGGCATTAGTTTTGACGTGTAATATGCTGTTTAAAATATACATAATTTCTACTATTAAATTAAGTACGTCAGAATCTCTAAATCATTTTTAATTCAGAATATATATTCATCAGGATAATATCACAAGATTTCACTGTTGAATTCATAAAATTTAATATTTGTAAAATGTTATTGAAGGTGTAAATTTGCCAAGTTTGACACCAAGGTCAGTTGATCCAATATATATAATCTTTTTAATAACAAAATCTCTTATCTCACTGTTATACCGTGCTTTTTGGCAACCTAAACTGCAAAATAGTGTTTTAAAATATATTGTTGTGTAAAAGAAGTCTTCATTTTTGTTTATTTGAATTCCTGTTTATGGAATTTTGGGCAGAGCTCTAGGCATTCCCATTTTAGTTCTAGGCAGGCCATATGTATTGTATCCATAACCTGAAACTCAACCCAATGGTTACCTCTAGTTCATTGCATTATACATACTTGGTGGAAAGACTGCACACACATAAGAGAGAGTTTGCAGCTATCAATCAATTGGTGCTACCATGCAAAGACTACGAAGAATATATTTCACAAAGAAATCTACGAGAAAACATCCTGATTATAGCTGGTGATGATTTTATTGAGGAAGTTGCAATCTAATGTTATGTTCATGCCATCCTATGCACAAAATTTTATAGCATCTATGCAACACACTCAAAATTATGTTAAGAAACTTAAATTGCAGCCTGCAATCTAAGCGCGTGTTTGGAAAAATGGAACTGTGAAAGGTTGTTACAGATGTACAGGTGCTATAAGTAAAAAGAATTTATGAGGGAAAGTCAGTTATGGAGTTGTAGAGAGCAGAGTCTCAAACAAAATGGATCATCGTATCTTTGATTCTTCCTCTATCTTTTCTGGGAAGCTAACATCCAGAGGAATAGAGTTCAGTAATAAAGCATCTTGTTCTTATTTTCCATATTGGTTTTGGTGTTCAGGATATTAATAGAAGAGAATAGGAATTCCCAGTTTCTTTATATCTGAGAAACATTAACCTAAAAGAAATTATAATCAAAGGATTAGATGTAAAGAGCAACACAACCATACAGTGAAGGTGATCTTCCAATGATCCCAATGGCATAAATTCATAAACAAGGAGGCGCTGATCCCCATCTGCACAGTATCCGATGAGATTCACAAGGTTAGGGTGATGTAGAAGACTGAGCATGAGAACCTCCACAAGGAATTCTCTATTCCCCTGAAGACCATTTTTGTCTAACTGTTTAACAGCAACTATCTGCAAAGGTAAATGAAGAAATGTTAAGACTCACTAGTCACTAGAGGTCTCAACCACACAAAATCTGAGCATTTAAGATTAAGGATTGCCTTCTCTCATTGAAATATGAAGTTTTTATTCTGGTACCCCTTTTATTCAGGAAACCATATGCATGGCAATATGGCCACAATAAAAATAAAAAACTCCCAAAATAACAGTGAGAGAGAGAGAGAGAGAGGCAGAAGCATTAGGGATGGGTCAATGTCGTAAGATATCTGATCAAGAAGTAACATGAATTTAAATGTATGAACATTAGCTTTTATTTCCTTATCATCCTCCTAGGCATCCACAACAGTGAAATACTAACTTGGGAATATAAAGTACTTTGCCACACACAATAATAGATATATGATATTTAAACACAGACAATTCATCATTTTTAGGATAGTTAGGGAATTATAAGTTCGTCAAAATAATCATAAAAGCCATAGCTTTGTTTCCCTATTTCACAGCTATATCAAGTAATGATAAACACAATACTAATCAGGCCTTATCCCACTACGTGGGGGTATACGATAATACGGATCAGTCACCATGGATCTGTATTCATTGACAATATTGCAAAATTATGGAACATGGCAAAAGCAAATGATTCTAGGAAGAGGAGAGTGATGGCTTGTGGAAGTAAATCAAAGATAATGTATGAGATAAGGTTTTTATTTATTTATTTATTGAGGGTGCAAAAGAACCATTCCAACAAAGCACATGTTCTTTCATCTTGGTTCTTCCCCGGATCTATTCTCCGGAGTACTCTAAAGGATTGAAACCTTTCCTCTCGAAAGTAAAACAGAACACAAGCACATGATTGCAGGAAAGAAGATTGTACCTGACCAGTGCTTTCGAGCCTCCCTTTGTAGACCCTTCCAAAACCACCTTCCCCAACAAAGGAGTCTGGCCTGAAGTTTTTGGTTGCAGCTGCAAGTTCACGGAAAGTAAAAGTTTGAGCAGCAATTTGGACAGCAGGTCCATCCTTGGGAGCAGGCAGTTCCCTTTTGGAGCCTCCATTGCTTCTAGACCGTAACTTTTCTGCTCCTTCAATACAGGAAAGAATTGTTGATCCATAAGTTGCTATTCTATTCTATTCCAAAACCTCACTGGATTCTGATTCAACTATGAACCTTGTTCATCTAACGCTAACAGGTATTCTAATTGATTGATAACTTGAATAAAGCATGAGCATATGTAAGTAAGTAGCCAGAAATCCATTTGAATTGATATTCAGATAATCAGATTGACATGTTGAAAGTAGTTAGATAGAAAATGATTAATAAGCTTTGAGTTGAATAGAAAATACTAACCAGAGGGCAATCTGGAAATTTGAGAAGGTATAGGTGGATTGGGTTGGCGGTGCCTTGGATTGAGGTTGTGATCCTCCCTCGAACTCGAGAAACACGAAAAGCAACCCATCTATGTATCCCCAATCAAACAAAAGCAAAAGTTTTGTGAATGAAATTCACAGGTAATATAACCTGCAACTGCAACTGCAAGAAAAACGACCGCGTTAGAGTGAGAGCTTATATATCACTATTACAATTACTATTTACAAACACAGAGGGAAAGGGAAAGGGAAAAGCATAGCCATCGACAAACAGATTCTTCTAAGAGAATCAAGTTCACCAAACACCACTAGTGGGAGCGACACCCAATCATCCTCATCCTCATCACCTTCTACAATCCACACACATTATTTGTTGCAAGTTTTTCTTTCTACATTTTTTTACAATTCTTTCTATTTTTAATTTCCTTTCACATTTTTCTTTATTTTTTCTCCTAATTATGATTTTTTACCCATCTTTTAGGAATTAAAAATTCAATTATAGAGTTCATTTCTATTATTATATATTAAAATAAGTCATAGATGTACCAAATTGAGTATATGCATTATTTACTTTATTATAAAAAAATGCAACAGTTGAATAGTTAAAAGTACGAGTAAAAGTTTGTAATATTTCAGTCTATAATTTTTTGTTTTAAGGTTGTAAACACCAGTTTTACAGCAACAGCATCTCCACCTCACGCTGCTTCTTCCACCGTCGAAGGCGATATGAGAATTCAAAGATAATTTTTGTTCTTTAGTCATAAAAATACTGCTTTGGTGTCTAGAAACATGAAGGCAATAGGGAATAACACAAAAATTGTCTCTCTCTGCGCAAAGTGTTCTCATTTTGCTTTCTTTGTTGAAGCAAATCGTACAAGATTTTATAATCTTACGTAGTTCTTTTCATTTCATTCTTTTTTTTCTCCGATACCAAATATAGTGTAAGAAGAGTTAAATCAAATTGCAACCACTACCATAGTTACATAAGAAAAAGTTATGTCTTAATAACTAAAAGTTTAGTCATGATAAATTATTAATGTAAAGTTTTTATATCATCAACTAATTAAATAACACTTTAAATAGTTATCATAATATAATTAAATATTTTTAAAAATACACGTAAGTAAATAATAATAATAATAATAATAATAATCTTGGCTTTGTTGTAAGTCAAAACAAACATTACTCTCAAGAACATTAACATTTCATTTGTAAATATACAGAAAAAATGTTTTTTTAATGTATATTTGTAATCTAAATTAACAATAATTCCTTTTTCACAGGGAAGCGAGTGCATGTGCAAAGGAAGCAAACGCATGTGGTGATTGATTGGCTAAACTCGATTCCAGACCTGATGCATGCAATTGCAAGGACCCTTTTTAATAAATGTATATATTGAAATATTGAAAGAACTCTATAAAATGAGAGTATGGTTTTCATGTTCTATTACGTACCATTGTATGTTTTCCAATATAATAAATATTTATTATTAATAATAAAAATATTTACTCATTTGAATATTTAGAAAATTTAAAATATCATGTAATATATTTTTAGTTTTTAATTTAATTTAATAATACATGTGTAATGCACCAAAAATTCACTAATAGAATCTTAAATGCATATAGATAATACATTTTTAAAAACTATAATAAAATAATATTCACATTATTTCTTTATGTGTAATTTCTCATGGCGTAATTATTTTATAATTATCCATGTCAAAATATATAATTTCATTTTAATTTATATTTTTTTGATATTAATATTTAAATTATTATTAATGACTTAACAAAATTACAAACTTGATAATTATTAGTAGTTTTATATTTCAAAATACAAAAAATTATTGCAGCAATAACTTCCATATGTTAAACTAATTAAATGGAAACATGACTTGCATATGCAGCAATAGTAGTTTTGCATTCTGTGTTCAAATGAGATTTCCCACTAAACTCTAGTAACAAAACATATTTTCCCCTACCAATCAACCACAACCACTGCATCAAACAAAATGTAAAAATAAAAGAAATATTTTAAATACAATAAATTAAAAGTTAACATTATATTAAAATAATAATAATTTGTTAAAATTATTCTAATATTTATCTAAAATTTTTAATTAATTAATTATACTTTTTAGCATTAAGCTCATAAAAATTACTTTAACGAAAGTGACCAAAATAGAAGCGAAACAATAAAAAAAATAATTGAAAATTTGAGAGAAATGAGAGTCAGCACCTTGTTTCTTGCGAGGAAAAGGAGAATAATCCCTTCTTATATAAAAGATCGAAGTGGAAATGTACTATTTATTTTGCACTTCTGCTAACTTTATAAATCTAAGTTTTTATAGGTACACTTGTTCGTTCATCAAGATTTATTTTTCAACACAATTTCGTGCTTGCCTAATCGCTACACCTGCTCCACCTCACCAACCCATCCTCAGTAGAGAAGTCACAATCTCTCATCGAAGCATGCATGAATAAAATTCAATTTTTTTATTATCACCTTTATTTATTTTATATAACTCCTCTTTAACTGGAAATACTGCAATTAGAAAAATAAGTAAATATATTTTCCCTAGGAATGAGCATGTGGTTATATATCATATTAGCTTCCACTGCCTTTTATCCCTATCATTCCCTCTTGCTTTTCTTTTATAATTTTGTTTTCATATTTTCTCTTCTCTTTTCAGTTGAGATAATTGTTGATGTAATTAAAAGTTGAGGGAATTTTCAATTTGACTCTTTGGAACCCTTGATAGTGGGAAGCCACGGAGAATCCAACAACAAAAAAAAAAAAAAACTTACTATATATGGGGTAGTCATGGCCAATCTTTTGACAATTGCTTTTCCTCAAATAACATTTTAGGTTTCCTGTAAGAAAAAAGAAGTTTCACAGTTGTTTTATATTATTGTCCAACTATATATTATTAAAAAAAATGTGTACGAAAAATATATTGGAGTTTGGCTTAATAATAATTGCATAGGAAGCTAAACTTCTTCTTCTTTATATAAGGAGGTAATATCGTAAAAAAATAATAAATCAATTGGCAGTTGTCATTGACTTAAAATTGTGCTCATAAAATATTTAATAAAATAAATTTAGATGACAATTAGATATGTATTCAATATGAACATTAATAATTGAGAAAAGGGTATCAATAGTGGTTAAATTATTAAGTAAAAAATATTACGAACATGTTGCTATTGGAAATAGATATAAAATTAAAGTGTGGATAAAAAAATGATAGTAGTAGAGAGGAATACATGAGACGGAACAGCAAGTTGTCTTTTCTTGTATGTGGATTGATTGGAGTAGTGTTTGGTAGATATAGTTGAAGTGAGAGATCTCTTTAAAGGTTATTGAAAGTATGATATATGGGAAAGAGAAAAAAAAATTGTGTTTTCTTGAATAAAAGACAAAATGAAGGGAAAAAGTCACCCAAATATTTTCTCATACATAGAAACTGGACCCTTGAAGTCATTGTAGGGAAAAAGATAATAATTGAGGGAAAGAAAATACAGCGTTGACAAATTGTGATTAGTCCACTGGAAATAATGAATAAATATAAGAAAGACGAAAGAAAGTGTTATATAAAGGGCAACAGGTGGGAGAGGGTGTAGATGGCAAGTGGATGTTAGATACGTGTGGCGTAGAAACAACCTGTGAGGCCCTCATCTGATGGAGTTTCTTTCTTCCATCTTTCATTAATATTAGGTGTGTGAGCATAGTCTTCTAATGCCCATCTTTCTTCCATCTCCGTTGTTCTGCTTCTGCCTTTGTTGCTGAGGTCTTACAAACGTAGAAATGAGCAACACAATGAGGCCAAGGAGTAAAGTGATGTTCCATTTGGTATACGACAGGGGTTGACCCTCCCATCCAAGACAGTCACAAGTGTTGCGTGTACGTACGTGTGTGTGGTTTGGGCTTCTGATTAGATACTTGCAGTTGCAGAGAGATCGAGATAACAAAAATGGAGGACGCTAGGAGGAGCAAGAATAATAAAAAAGGAGGGATCATAACAAGAACATGGGAGCGATGCAAGTCCATGTCCATAGGGAGAGGGCGCAAGGCAATTGCTGATTCACTCACACTGAGAACAACAACAATAAGGAGCAAATCATGGCCAAATGCAAAGGATAGTGCAAGTGTGGCCCCCCAAGGTTGCTTCTCCGTCTACGTGGGACCTCAAATGCAGAGGTTTGTCATCAAAACTGAGTACGCAAACCATCCTTTGTTCAAGATGTTGCTTGAAGAAGCAGAATCTGAATATGGTTATAACAGCCAAGGCCCTTTAGCCCTTCCTTGTGACGTTCACATCTTCTACAAAGTATTGATGGAAATGGACTGCCAACAAACTCCTCAGGGCTGCGCTTTTCTCAAACGTTCTCCCTCTTCTTATCATCTTCTTACCCCTCCCCCCATGCTTTCCATTAACCCCTTTTGAACTTTCCTTCATTCTTACGTATCATATTCCTCAATAATGTAATCACCCCCTTTATACTTTCCTTTCTGCAAATAAAATTTATGTATCATAGATATATTGTTCTGTTTATGCATACTGTTTCTTATCACAACCATAATAATTAGTGGCGTATCGGATTTCGCTGACTATGCTATGCATATGGGATTGGATTACATCTTCTCCAATTATTTTCCAAGTGCAGTATATCTTGATTTTGTTTTATGCAAAGCCAAAGTGTTAATCAGCCACGAATTATAATCATAGATTATTAAATTATATCTTTAATAAATATAAATATTTATTAATTAATTGCCCAGTTGCACGACCTTATAAAAAAATTATCAATAACTGTGTGTATTAGTAGAAGCCACACATGGTTTGATATATGGTTTGATGCGTATAAGGATAGGTTATAGCTAATACATCGTAATTAAGAAATTCATGATAATTTTAGAATCGGGTGGCCTATGAGGTCACGGGCTACCGTGGAGGCTTTAATTAATCAATCAATAATATATTAATTGAGACGCAGTTAAATACTAATTGAATTATAATACGATGAGCTGGACTAGAGCGTATATATATAGCTTAGAATTAGAAATTAAGTAGATTGAAAATATTGTTTGATGTATACATCAACCAGCTGTTGGATAGCACGATGGTCATGCATGAGTCATGACGTTAGGAATAAGCTTTACTGCTTCAGCAGCAATTAATTGAATAACCTATAGTTTTGCTTAAGTAAGTCTACTCTGCCCTCAAATCTTTTAATTTTTTATGTAGAAAAGCATGTTTTTGCATGTTATATATATTAACTAGAAGCTTATAATGCCCCGAAATTTTTGGTCTGTCGTTCGATTTCCATTTTACTTAAAATTTTGAAAATTCTCTTTTTGCATTCAAATAATCTTTTCTCCATAGCCAGGGCTGAACGACCTACCTACAATGATCGATGTTTCTTCTATCTTTGGATTAAAAACGCTTCACTGGTAGGAATTTTACAACTACCTTTTGGGCCATTTAAATATTAAGCGATGTAAAAAGAAAAGCAATGAAAATTTAAAAATGTTAATGCACACTTTACTATATTAGTTAATAATAGAATCAGTGTAGTATTAATTTTTTAGATCAATTAGTTTTATTTTCAATGTAGAAAGTATTATCTAAAACTCCTTTTTGTATAAATGTTATTATTTAGATAAATTGTTCATGTAACTAATTTAAAAACTCTCTCTCTGTGTATTTAGACCTAACTCGTTACATCATTGGTATTGTTTTTGTGATTCTCTATTCTTGACTTTTCGTAAATTTTTTTTAAATGATAAAACTAATAAAACTGTATTAGTCGTCATGGCATGCATATGAAGAATTCAAGTGAGATTTATGTATCACTTGACTGTTGATTAATAGTTTTTTATTAGTTGACAAAAATTGTTTTTAAATTTAAACACAAGTTAAATGTTATGAAAGGAAAATAAATGAATAAGCACACTAAAAAGGGTTGATGAAACCGGGCACATAATTGGTTCATCAACATTTATAATAAAACACGAATGGATGGATGATGAAATTGTGTAACTTAATTGTGTTTTGATTAATTTAAAGGTGACATGACGAAGACTCTAATGGGCGGTGGCACGATAGATGATAAGAGGTTTATGATGATATTGTATTTTTGTGAAACTTGGAAGTTTCAATATTTAGCAGAAAAAGAGTGACGTTTTTGTTTTGTAGGAGAATCCTTCACTCACTGGTGACGATATTGTATCACAAAATCTTCGGTTGACTGTTTCAAAGAGTTTAATTAATTAAGACGAATAAAGTTAGTGTCACCGTCATATTCATCGACTTCCATAATAGATCAATTCAGATGTTGACAACTACAGCCACATCCCATCCCACATGTCATATTAGGAAGGATAAACAAGCGTTTAGAGGTGTAAAAGAACTTGTAATAACAGTATAAATTGAGAGTATTGATTGATGTTTTGCATTGTACAATGTGTGTATATATAAAAGGCTAGCACTATTTTACAGCTCAGCAAATCTTAAGAAATCTACAAAAATTCTAACAGAAAGGTGAATATTACTATCCTGTAACAAGCTCTAAAAATATATGATAGAAATAACATAATGACTCAGCATAACCAATTCTTTTTAGAAGACATGAGCTGTACAAAAATAAGAAAGAAAATATATTAAAAATTCATCAGATAAGACCCTGAGGTATGCAATACATATTGGGGTTCAAGGTGGCCATTCATCCTTGCTATTAGTTTTATTTGTGTTGGGCTGCTTTTCTTATATCCCCCCACAAGCTGGAGGTGGTTGAAAAATGTCAATTAACCCCAGCTTGGAAAGAATATCACCAAAAGGCCTTGGTAAGAGAGCTTTTGTAAACACATCAGCAAGTTGCCCTTTGGAAGAGATTGGTAGCAGTTTCATGAGTCCTGCTTGAACCTTCTCCTGAACCAAATGGCAATCGATATCAAGGTGCTTTGTACGCTCATGAAAAACTGGATTGGCTGCTATATGTAGAGCACTCTGGTTGTCGCAATACAAAACAGCAGGCTTAGAACAAGAAATTTTCAAGTCTTGTAGCAGATAGGTGAGCCACTGTAGTTCACATGTAGTTGAGGCAAGGGCCCTATATTCGGCCTCAGAAGAAGATCGAGAAACTGTGGTTTGCTTTTTTGTTTTCCAGGAAATAAGAGATTTTCTAAGAAAAAAATAATAACCTGTGACTGATTTTCTAGAATCAAGGCAGCCACCCTAGTCAGCATCACTGAAGCCAAGAAGCTGAATGGAAGAATCTCTGGAAAAAAATAATCCTTTACCACGACAGCCTTTAAGATATTTCAAAACTCGTGTTGCTGCTTGGAAGTGAGCTTGGGTTGGAGTATCCATAAATTGACTTAATTGCTGGGTTGCAAACGCAATGTCAGGCCTAGTATTCGTAAGATACAGTAAACGCCCAATTAATCGCCGATAAGCCAAAGCATTAGGATAAACAGCACCTGAGTCATGATGGAGTCGGAGAGCATAGTCCATGGGTGTGGAAACTGGTTTAGAACCCAACAAGCCAGAATCTTGCAACAAGTCAAGGCAATACTTACGTTGACATAGAGAAATGCCCTGCTCAGAGTAGGCAACTTCGATACCCAGAAAATACTTAAGAATCCCAAGATCCTTAATTCGAAAAGTAGAATGAAGAATGCCTTTAATGATGTTCATTTCCGCGGAGGAATTTTCAGTGAGGACAATATCATCAACATAAACAATCAGAGCAGTAAAATTTTCACCAACAGATTTGATAAAAAGACTGTGATCAGAGTGAGCTTGCACATACCCACATGACAGGAGTAAGACAGATAACTTCTCATACCACTTACGACTAGCCTGTTTGAGGCCATACAAAGATTTCAACAATTTACAACATTGGTTAGGACGTGAAGTGGACATACCAGGAGGGAGCGTCATGTAAACATCTTCGTTTAAATCACCATGTAGGAAAGCATTATTGACATCAAGCTGTTGCACTGGCCATCGCTTGATTGAGGCTAGAGCAAGAACCATTCTGATTGTAGTCATCTTGACCACTGGGGAAAAAGTATCAAAATAGTCAATGCCTTCGGTCTGTGCATATCCCTTAGCAACGAGGCATGCTTTATAACGTTCAACTGTTCCATCAGGAAGTCTCTTGATCTTGTAAATCCATTTACATCCAATGGGTTTTATGTGTTGAGGAATATCAACAATAGCCCAGGTTTGATTTAGTTCCAGAGCCTCTACTTTAGCCTTCATGGCTTGTTGCCAGCAAGGAATGGTGCTGGCCTCCTCGTACCCACATGGTTCAGACTCAGTGGAGAGAGACAAGATGAAACGATGATGAGAAGGTGACAAGCGTGAAAAATCAACAAATGTAGAAATTGGATATGAGCACGTCGACGATGATGGTGATGACAAATTAGAAGAGGTGTTACAATAATAATCAGCAAGTTTGGGTGGAGGATGAGAAACACAGGTTGAGCGACGAGGTTTGGGTGAATGGGATACAGTTAGGGATTTGAGAGAAGGGGTAGAGTGAGGTGAGAACGTCGGTGGAGTAGCACAGGGAGGGTGTATAGATGGGCTAAATGGTTGGGCTGTGGAGTTTGGGGTGGGCAATGTGTCCTGCTGGCCAAGGTCATTGGTTGACTCATGATAAATGGGCTGAAGATGTGTTAGCGGTCCAATAGGCCGAGAAAAGGGAGAGGTAATGGGCTGCTTTTGTTTATGAAAGGGAAATTGCATTTCATCAAATAGGACATTTCTAGATGTAAAAATTTCTGTTATTAAGATCCAATATTATAGTTCCTTTTACCGTAGTTTGGAAACCCAAAAACACACCACGTCGTGAGCGTGGATCAAACTTATTTCTATGAGTAATGGAAGATGATGCATAACATAAACATCCAAAAACCTTGAGTATTGCAAAATTTGGTGGTTTGTTAAACAAAAGTTGAAAAGGAGATTTATTATTTATAATGGGAGATGGAACTCTATTTATTAAATAAACAGCATGACTTATGGCATAAGACCAAAAATTACTTGAAATATTAGATTGAAACATTAAAGCTCTAGCTACGTTTAATATGTGTTGATGCTTTCTTTCTACTCTCCCATTTTGTTGGGGTGTTTCCACGCAACTTCATTGATGTAAAATTCCTTTAGATGCGTAAAAACTTGTCATAAAAAAATTTAGGACCATTATCAGATCGAATGATTTTAACTCTTGTATCAAATTGGTTTTCAGCAAGATTGACAAAATTTTGAACACTATTTTGGACTTCAGCTTTGGTTTTTAGTAATATAACCCAAGTGTAACGACTATAGTCATAAGAATAGTTAAAAAATATTTATGACCATGTATAGAAATTTTTGAAAAAGGACCCCAAATGTCCAAATGTAGTAACTCAAATATTTTGGATGCTTTGCTCATACTTATAGAATAAGATAATTTCTTTTGTTTGACCAAATGGCAAACATCACACGTTTTCATGGTGTGTTTAGAGATGAAAGGGAAATCTTGATTTAATATATTCAAACATTTTCTAGACAAATGTCCTAAACGGAAATGCCAAATATTGGTCATGGTGACAGGGGTGGCTATAAAGGAATTAACAAGAGAATTTGGAGGAAGTGAACACCACTCATTTTTGCCAATCACTAAATGGTAAAGACCCTCTTCTAATTTAGCCAAACCAATCATCTTCAATGAGCTCAGATCCTGAATTTCAGAGAGATTATCATAAAAGATTAGTTTACAAGAAAGAGTAGAAATTAATTTGGAAATAAAAATTAAATTAAAACTGAAATTAAGAACATAAAGAACATTATAAAGAGTTCTTTATAAAGAATGAGAAAAGAAGAAAGTCTAATTGTACCTGAAAATTTAGACATGACTGATGACTCATTTGAAAGTTTAATAATGATCAGATTAATTTGAGAATAATTTTCAAATTGATTAAAAGATGAAATAATACGATCAGATTATTTTGAGAATAATTTTCAAATTGATTAAAAGATGAAATAATATGATCAGTTGTCCCAAAATCTAATATCCAAGAGCGGAATGGAAGACGTTGTGTGTGCTGTGTGGTGATTCTGTTGGGATAAAGACGCATGCTTACTTTGGGTCAAGTAGAAAGCAAAATGGTTACCTGACAATGGGTCACCAGAAATGGTGTTATATGGCTCAATAGCTTGAGTGACATTGGCAAGACTGGGCTGAGGGACATTAACTGGGCCTGAACCCGTAATTGGTTGGAGGAGAGCCAATAGACTTTGATATTGGTCTGGGGAGAGATGAAACCCGGCCCGTTCTGAATCATCCTTGAGAACTCCTTCTGCAGAAGATTGTCTTGCATCAGACACAACGTTATTGATGGCAGCACTACCAGAGCTACGATCATGGAAGCGGGGACGCCCTGGGTAACGAGGGTGGCCTGGTGGATAACCATGCTTAGCGTAACAAATCTCAATCGTGTGGCCGCTTCGTCCACAATAGGTGCATATCTTCTGCGATGTTCTGCGATGTTCTGCGTCCTCCACTGGCTTACACTTTGAAACTGCAGCGTCGTTGTTTCACCGCGGGGTAATTCCCCAGCCCCTCTTACACTTGCTAACTGTATTGCTCTTTGAATACGTGATATTTCCCTTTCATATCGAGCCCTTAAACTTGTTAACTGTGTTGCCCTTACACTTGCTAACTGCGTTGCTCTTTGATAACGTGATACTTCCCTTTCATATCGAGCCCTTACACTTTCTAACTGTGTTGCCCTTACACTTCCTAACACACCTAACTGTGTTGCTCTTTGGTTACGTGATATTTCCCTCTCATATCGAGCCCTTACACTTGTTAACTGTGTTGCTCGTTGATTATGTGATATTTCCCTCTCATTCTGTGGCCATACACTTACCAGCATTTCCCTTTCATAATGAGCCCTTATTCTTGCTAACAGTGTTGCTCTTTCATCATGTGATAATTTCCTCTCATTGAGGTCTTGGGAGAGCCCTTACACTTCCTAATTGAGCATTTCCCTTTCATACTCAGCCCTTACACTTGCTAACCGTCTTGTTCGATCATGTAATATTTCCCTCTTATTCTCAGCCTCTACATATGTCAACGCCAACCTTACTTGTTGTTGGGTAAAAGGACAATAATCTGCACAAAAACTTCAATAGCGGAAGCACACACCCACAGTAAAGTAGTAATAACAGTAAAGTAGTAACACACAAAATATTTAACGTAATTCAACACCTCAAGGTCTATATCCATAAACACAAAAATTACTCTCAACTTACTCAAACACGTTATCTCAATCAAGGGTCTCTTTTTGTTGTGGGGGAAAATACTCACACCACCTCCACATATTTATAGTGGTCTCCTCCTTCTCACTTCTCCAAACTACACAATGTGGGACTTTGGGGAATAGCACTACATATCCTCCCTTCATCCAAAGTCTCATATATTGGAAAGTATCTCTCCAAAGGCACAACCACACATCTTCTCTTCCTCTCTTCATCACATATATGGGACTTTGGAGAATAGCACAACACTTGTGCCAACGCCAACTCTGTTGCTTGATATTGTGATGACTTCCTCTCATTCTCAGCCCTTGCTTGATTATGTGATGACTCCCTCTCATGCTCAGCCCTTGCTTGATATTGTGATGACTCCTCATTCTCAGCCCTTGCTTGATATTGTGATGACTCCTCATTCTCAGCCCTTGTTTGATTATGTGATGACTGCCTCTCATTCTCAGCCCTTTCAAATTCTGCAAATGCAAGAAACAAGAACACAAGAAATATGGACCAAGAGTACACAATGCATATAACATAATCAACGTTATAAGGACTTTTCTCATATAAGAAAATCGAAGCTCCAACCGCATTAACTGTAACCCATCCAATAAAGAATTGGAGCACTAACACAGGCGCCTCAGGTGAGATATGGCTAGACCTCCAAATCAAATAAATTAACAGAAGCATCAGTAACCACAGGCAAATAATGCAGATAGCATAAGCAATTTCATGTGTGATCTTTCTCAATAGAAAATTACACATGTTGGGAACAATACGACTAACGTTATCGTCAGGGCAACACGGTCCCGAGTCACTATAGGAACTAGGGAAGTAGGTTGCAGTGTAGTGAGAAACGTGGGATTACGTGAAAAAACGAAACCAGAGGGGTACGTTAATCTAAGTGATTCCTACGGCGTCGTTAAACCTAAGAGGATATTTTATAAGTAAATTACGTGGTACCTTTAAAACTTTAAAATTTTCGGCCAATAATCATTAGAAATAGGTTTAAGAGATAATTTTAAATTAGGAAAGAAATAAAAAAAAAAAAAAAAAACAGGGCCACATATTTTAGTTTCTCTCCATTCAAGCTAAGAAAGGGAGACAACATAAAATAGTATAAAAAAAAGTATTTATAATAAATAGTTATGTGTTATTAATTTATATTAAATTTAATTATCTATTTAAGAAAGATAATATTTTCTTTCTTTTACAATTTATATATATTTTTATCATAAACAGCCTAAAATTTTACCCTATTTCTCATTACTTTATTAACATTTTTTTCTTAAATCAAACAAAGTATTAAGGTTAAAGAAACTAAATATGAAGTATGTGAATTTCGCATTTTAACGTTGAGGAAGAACAGATGAATTACATAATTTGCATATATAAAGTTAGGCAAAAGTATATATGTTTCTCTAAATTTAATTTAAATTTTGGTTTAGGTTTTAAAAATTTTCTTATTTCTTATATATTTTTAGGTCTTTTTCCCTACATTTCTCAATTTTAAAGAAATTTTCTAAATAATAATGCTTCAAGTTAATTTTTTTTTCATATTTCACATTTTTTTTCTATCCCTTACTTATTAAATTACCATCTAAACTCTCAAACCACCATAAATACTCCTTAATTACTCTCAAACCGTTTCTACTCAGCCATTTGTTTATGTTTTCTATTTTAAGCACGTAACAATTATTATAAAGTTATCATTGTTAACTAAATTTCATTTCTAACTTTGGAAGAGGACACAAAGTTATAAAATAAGAATTAGCTTAGATAAGTTATAAAATAAGAATTAGCTTAGATAAGTTATAAAATAAGAATTACCTTAGATAATTAAATTAAAAAAATTAAAAGACTAGATTAAAACTTAAATTTAAATCAAGGGAAAAACCCAGAACTTAACTAATACTTCGAAGACAAAAAATTATAATTTTGTTGTAAAGTTGTACTAAATCGTTAAACTTCTAGCCCGAACTCAAATGCAAGAATTGTGAAAGCAATTATGATCTATAGATAGTTTAACAGTGTGGTCATTTATTTGAAAATTTTCATTTTTGTCAATATTTTTCTACATGTCACGTTTTATTGCTCAATATATTTTTTGTTCTTTTTCTTCGGGCATTTAAACTGCAATGGATGACCATTAAAATTAAACATTTTCGTTGTAGAGGACTTGAAAAGGGACGGAACCATAAGTCTTCGGCACAAAAAAATACAGTTATTATTTTTTACAGTAATACTGAATGATACGAGAAATCATGACATAAAAAATGAAAATATCATGTGTCTTTATATAATTTGTCAAATAATAAATAAAAATAAAAATGAAGATATATAGATCATTGACAGAAAACACAAATACATAATATTATATAATTTGTGTATAGATAAATATGGCATCAATTAGCATTGTTTTAATAGATGATTTGATGCCACTGAACAACAATGAGTTAAGTCTAAATTAGGAGTGTTTGGGATGCTGATGGCACCTCATTAGCCAATACCAGTTGTAACCTCTACCAAGTGCGTCTCCGCATTCACTATATGATTAGTCAATAGTATGTGTTAAAGTATGTTGGTTCCTTGGCTCAATTCGTACTGATGCACTTTCATAATTTTATTTAGACAAAAACTATCGCACTTCCATAATTTTAACAAAATTGTACTAATGCAGAACTTGGGCCAATTACATAAAGGGGGCGGTCCTGCCATGATTCTTCAACTAAAGAGAAGTTGTTTGTTTGCTTAACATTTTAACACACACACACACTCACTCACAAGTTTATATATATGTTAAATTTGAATTTATTAGCCCTGACCTCTTAAAGGTAAAATTCTAGTCGGTACCTACTTTACAGTACCCATACCCCTAGTTTTGCGCTATCTCACCAACGTTAAGAGAATCTTGCAACTTGTGACCTCTTTATGAAAAAAATCTTGCTAGTTCATATGATTGCATCATATGGTATAGAATAACATGCAAAAAAATTTTTTTCACTACGTCAGAAATTGACTTTTCGAGTGCTTAATTAGAAAGCGGTTAGTAATAATCGCTTTGTATAAAACTCTAAGAGAGCGGTTAAAATGGAACCGCTCTCTTATATGGACCTCTGAGAGCGGTTCATATGAAACCGTTCTCAAAAATAGACTTCTAAGAGCAGTTCCATATGAACCGCTCTCAGAAGTTATTTTTTTAAAACCCTAACTAGGTTATCCTTGTCACTCCGCCAAGTCTGTACTTCAAAATTCTCTATGTTTCAGTGTTCTTTGAGAAATTTTTGCAGAGGAACAAGCACACCTGAAATCGTAATTGCACATTGAAGGTATATTCATAATCTTTTCTTTGTTTTATGACTATTTTTGGACATTTCCACTCTCTCATTCTCTCTGTTCACTGAGACGTACCTCTGTTTTTGTCGTTGAACAGTGCCAACGTCTCCTCCATTTCTGCTCTGGTGCTGAACTGCGACAAATTTGCACTCGTTTCTTAATTCCAGGTTAGTGCATGCTGTTGTGTTTAGAATTTGTACGAAGTGTGTCACGACCCCTTTTTATAAGGAACCGAGAACATTATTTCTAAACCACAAAGTTTTTATAACAATTATGCAACAATACAGCTTAATATTACATTTAGTCTATAATGCTTAAAATGCATAAAATTATATTACATAACTCCCTCTATATGAGGTCTCAGACCATAAAGAAAGACTTCAACCATAAAGAAAGGACTTCAATGCAAATTGACTCGACTCCAGCCTTCTAACACTTCTTCGCTGGCTCCTCAGCCTGTGAAGTAGATGCAACACCTGTTACATCTGCTCACGTACCAAAGTACGATCATCGCAGCACAAACAACACAACAATATAGACAGAAATGCAAGGGTGAGCTTACAAAAAGAAACAACATATCAAAGTAAATAATCTCAGCGAATCAACAAAACACAACAAATGCACCCCATACAGCCCAGCCCAGCTCATGCTCATGCAGCAAATGAGAAACAGTATCCGTCTGGCCTTTATCAGCACATTCAGCAGGTCCAGAGGAACTGTGCCGGCCCGATAGCGACCCGTTCCGGTATCTGGATCCAGATATTACAGCTCAGCTTTCTAAAGCCACATGACTACCCACCTAGCATGTGACACAGCGCCTATCATGACAGCCCTATTCAACTCTAGTATGATGCACCAATCAGCACATTAAAAATTTCAGCAATTACATGGATAGAATTTAACAACAGCTCAGTAATTCAGCAGTGTTCAGCAATAGAAATTTTATAACAGCTCAGCTAAGACAAACTTTATAGATTAGCCAAAATCTCAGCATTTTAGATCAATTAACAGCAGTTACAGCTTAGAAAATAGCTTTTATTCAAAAGATCTAATAAGATCATATCAAAACTTATTATAATAACATATTAAACAGTTCAAAACATAGTTCATAGGCTAAAGTAAACTCCTCTTACCTTAGAATGATATTTCACAGCAGATCTATCAAATATTATTTGATCTAAAGCAAGATTCACCGAAGATTTAACTTTAGAACGGAGTTTCTCTTAAGAATATCATGAACTTCTATGAGAAAGAGAAGAAGAAGAGAAACGAACAATGAATCTAACTCCAAACTTAAAGAAACTTACTTCAAATTCTTCAGAACGGACGTAGAACCTCAGATCTGACGAGAAATCTAAGTTTAGGAGGTTTGTTATGATAGAATATGGCCTTAGAACTTTTGAGAATCTTGTGTGGGAGTAAAGAACTGAAAATTTCGTATGGAACCCCCTATTTATAGAAAATTTTTGAAGTTACTGTAGCAAGGCAGTTTTACTGTAGCATGTCGGTTACTGTAGCAAGGCGGTATTACTGTATCATGGCAGTATTACTGTTCATTTTTAAAAAAAAATAATTTTAAACTCCATCTAAATTTATTCCAATATCAAATAATCCTTTCAATTAAGATCTAATAAGAATAAAATATTATAGATTATCCAATAATAAATTACAAGCTTGGCAAACTGAATATTGTTAAAATGTTGACCTTGCTGCCGCGTGAACAAAGAGCATGAATTTACTTTTGATTTTGTAAGAGTTGATATGGGCAGGTTGAATCTTAGTTTGTTAATCTCTGAAATGTTGTTTGGAATGGTTTTTTAGGATTTGTTGAACATGATATTAGGACTCAGCTGGTTAGTTATAATGCGAGAGCATGTTATTGTGTTTGTTAACCTATGATATTAGGCATTTTAAAATTTTGATATTGTTGTTTGTTTTGCCCCCAAAATGTAAATTTCCTTTGTGTATGAATGAATTTGATGTTGTATTGTAAAATGTGATGAATGCATGATTATTATTAGTGATAAAACTTTGTAGGTTATGATTTGAAATGTAAAATTGAGTGAAACCATAGTTTCCCGTTTGAGATTGAAAATAATATTTTAATAAATCATTATTTTGAATCTCAAATTGTTCAAGTTGGACAGTTTGTGAACAAACTTATTCATTAATTTGTTAGCATTTGCTTCTCATAATGTTGTATTTAATGCTTAACAAAATTTGAGTTTGAAACATTTCTCGTTGTCTCTTGGTGCATGCTTGATTGAGGTAAATCATCTCATATATTTCAAGTTGTGTACTATGAGACTAATGCGAAATGCTGCCCAAATTTTGTCAAGTAAAAAATACAACATTTAAGTAGCATTTGTTAATTAAGGTTGGAAAAAGTTTGTTCTCAAATGGGATAAGACCCTACCATGTGAGAGTTAATAAGACATTCACATTTATAATGATCGTAACCGTAGTTGGAGCAAATATGGATCAAAGTTGGATGGTAGCTGATCGTTTAAGTGAAGAATACGAAGACGGAGTCAAAGAGTTTATTAGACTTGCGATTAAGAATGCAACTGATGTCAACCTTATTCCCTGTCCTTGTTGGTGTTGTTTGAATATGTTACAAGTAAATGCAGAATAATTGGAAGAACATCTAATGTGTAATGGGATAGATGAAAAATATGCTTGTTGGACAAAGCACGGTGAGATACAAGGTGAAAGTACATCAACTAACATAGAATCAAGTGTCAATTACTCAGAGACATTTAGAACAAATGAGAGTGATCATGCTAAAGAAATTTCAAATGTTGTTGAAGAAGATCTTAGAGATTGTTCGAAGATGTTTGAGAGGCTGAAAGATGATGCAGAAACACCATTGTATAATGGATGTACAAAGTTCACAAGATTGAGTTCTGTTTTAAAGCTTTATAACTTAAAAGCGTCGAATGGATGGACTGATAAGAGCTTCACAGAGCTGCTAAGTTTATTACATGAGATGCTGCCGGAGGATAATGTGCTATCGAAGAGAACATATGAGGCTAAACAAGTACTTGCTTCCATTGGATTGACCCATGAAAAGATACATGCTTGTCCTAATGACTGCATTTTGTTCCGAAATGTCCAAAGTGTAATGTATCACGATACCTAAAGAAACACACAACATCTGCGAAGGTCGTGTGGTATTTTCCACTAATACCGAGGTTAAGACATCTTTTTCGCAGTGCAGATAATGCAAAGCAGATGACTTGGTATGCCGAAGGCCGAATTAGAGATGGAAAGCTTAGGCATCTAGCAGATTCTTTGTAGTGGAAAAAAATTGACAATGACCATGAAGAGTTTGCAAATGAAACAAGGAATATACGTTTTGCATTAGCAACAGATAGAATGAATCCACATGGCATGCAAAGTAGCACCCATAGTACATAGCCCGTGATCTTAATAATGTATAACCTACCTCAATGGCTTTGCATGAAGCGAAAATATATGATGCTTTCTTTGTTAATCTCTGGTCCTAAACAACCTAGAAATGACATTGATGTGTACTTGTCTCTTTTAATTGAAGATTTGAAGTTATTGTGGGATAATGGCATAGAAGTATATGACGGATTTAGAGATGAAAATTTCACAGTGAAGGCAATGTTGTATGGAACAATTAATGACTATCCTGCATATGGAAATCTTTCTGGTTATAGCATTAAAGGTCAATGTGCATGTCCAATATGTCAAGAAAAACTAGATTATATCAGACTAGACCATTGTCATAAAAATGTTTTCATGGGGCATCGTAGGTGGTTGTCAAAAAATCATCCTTTTAGAAAAATGAAAAAAACTTTTAATAGAAGTTGTGAAGAACGACGATGTCCTTATTTGAAGAGTGGAGAAGAAATATTTGATGAGGTTAAACATATAAGAACAACATTTAGAAAATCTTTTGCCAAACAAATACCAACTGCAGGTTGGAAGAAGATGTCAATTTTCTTTTAGTTACCGTACTGGAAATCTTTATATGTAAGACACTTTGTTGATGTTATGCATGTTAAAAAAAAATGTTTGTGAAAGTGTGATTGGTACATTATTAAACATCGTGGGAAAGAAGAAAGATGGCATCAATGCAAGACTTGACTTAGTGAAGTTGGGAATACGATTCGATTTGGCTCCAGTGAAGAAGGGAAAGCAACCTTTTTTACCGCCAACAGCATGTACCCTGTCTAGAAATGAGAAATGTGCTTTATGTGAGACTCTATATTTAGTTAAGGTTCCATAAGGATATTCATCAAACATTAAAAGTCTTGTATCACTTAAGGACCTAAAGTTAAAAGGATTGAAGTCTCATGATTGCCATATATTAATAGAGAATTTAATTCATGTTGCTATACGGTCTATTCTACAAAAAAAGGTTCGCATGGCAATCACGAAGTTATGTTTCTTTTTCAAGGCAATATGTAGCAAAGTGATTGATCCTGGGAGATTACCATGTTTGCAAAACCAAATAGCTGAAACTTTATGTGAGCTGAAAATGTATTTTTTACCGTTACTCTTTGATATCATGGTTCATTTGACTATTCACTTGGTGGAAGAGACAAAATTGTGTGGCCCTGTATATATGCGATGGATGTATCCAGTTGAAAGATATATGAAGATTTTAAAAGGGTATGTTAATAATAGAAGCAGACTAGAGGATTGTATTGCTAAACGATATTTAGTGGAAGAAGCAGTTGAATTTTGTTCTGAATATCTGTCAAATGTTGAATCATGTGGAATTCCAAAATCACGTCACACAGGAAGGACTTTAGGGGAAGGTAGCAGTGGTTGTCAACAAATAGAGGTCCCTAGACTACAATGGGAACAAGCACACTTGTATGTATTATAAAACACCTCTGAAATTGAACCATACATAAGCTTCCACAAAGAGACACTGAAGCGTAGAAATCCTACCAAAGGTGAGAATTAGATAACAAAAGAACATAATGTGCAATTCATTGGATGACTACAAGAACATGTTGGTGAACAGTTGAAACAGAATAACAATTTGGTTTCAGAATTGATTCGATGGTTGTCAAAGGGTCCTTGTATTGATGTCTTTTCATACACTTCGTACTTAGTCATTAGGTTCATATTTTACACAAAACAGAATGACGACCAAAGCACAATGCAGAATAGTGGGGTCACTCTGGTTGCTGAATCATTGCATATCTCCAGTGCAAAGGATAAAAATCCAATATATGCAAATATGTCATACTTTGGATTCATTGAACATATATGGGAGTTGGATTACATTAACTTTCATGTAGCAATCTTTGGATGCAAGTGGGTAGACAACAACAGTGGTGTTTGAATTGACGATATGGGCTTTATAAGGGTCGATTTTAAAAAGGCAGTTACCAAGATGATTCATTTATCCTTGCATCACAGGCTCGACAGGTGTTCTACGTCGTAGATCCTGTTGACAAGTCATGGTCAATTGTCCTAATATCTAATAAAATAAATGCTTTCACCGATGAAGAATTAACAGAAGAAGAAGTTAATGTCGAGGACGATCCTTTGAGGAGTGTTGAACACATGTCAATTGCAGATACATTAACAGATGACGAGGATATTTATGCAAGACATGATCATGAAGAGGGCATTTGGTTAAATTCGTCATTTCATTCAATAAAAGGTCATAGGAAACTTAGTAAGGCTCCTAAAAAAAGAAAAAAGTGCATCTATTATTAAATTTGAATTGATTAAATTTTGTTTTTATTATTTTACTTTATCCTTGAATGTAATTATTTAATGTTAACCTTTACCTTTTTTCTTATAGAGATGACTTCTTCAGATAACATGGACAGGAGTTCCCCTCATCACTCCGCTGAGGCAAATAAGAAAAAGGGTAGAGGGATTACCAAAATTAAGTCCATTAGCAAATCAAGAAAGTTAGGACAAAAGCTACAGGTAAATTGTCACCATCAATAAATTTTGTAATGATATTGTAGGAATCTTTTATTTTAACATCATCAAACACTAAAATGTCTTTATGATTTATGAATGCATGTAGGTTGGCTGGAATGGAAAGGGTCAACCGATAGACCCTAACAGATCTAAATTTGCACATTTTATTGGCTTTGTTACTAGGAGTACAGTGTCAATCAGTTATTCTTATTGGACAAATGTCCCTACTAATGTTAAAGACCACATATGGGAGCAAGTTGAGGTACACAAATACAATCGTGTCAGTTATTTTATATTGGTTTACCCATGAGGGTTTATGTGATATTATTTTTTGTTTCCAATGTAGCAAACTTTTGAGGTGGCTCTTGTTCACAAAGATTTTGTTTTGTCTTTAGCTAGACGGCACCTTTGTGCATTCCGAACACGTTTGAGGAAACATATCTGTGAAAAAGATGGAAATTGTGTCCCCCATCCTCTGGAGAAGTATCAGAGATTCATCATAGTCACTGATCATTGGATGGACTTTGTCAACCAAAGCTGCACAGAAACTTTCAAGGTACCATGTCACACATTATTTCTTCAAATTACTGTCACCATCACAACTGGGTATTGATTTGGTACGTTTTTGAATGCCTAATTTCAGAAAGAAAGTGAGGCTAATGCACAAAGGGCGAAAGGAATGTCGTACAGATACAGGAGGTCAGCTAAGGGATATGCTCAGTTAGAGCAAGAGTTCGTATGTATATTTGTGTCTTATATAACAATGTGATGCTAATGTGTTATCTTATGTTAAACCTATTAACAAAAGCATTTAATCTTAAATTTTTGTAGATTGCTACATCTGGGTCTAATTTGACCTCAGTACCTCGACATGTCCTTTGGAAAGCTGCTAGGGTAAATTAAGAAGGTAGCATTGATGACGAAGGAGTTAAAAAATTGGTCAATAAATTTGTAAGTATTTAATACTATTGTGTTAGTATTTTCAAATATGTTAAGTTTTAATTTAAATTTTCCCATAATTACCTAATGGTTAATTGTTATGTTGATTGTAGGAAACCCTTTCACAAGTCACTCTAGACGCTGAGACTGAATCAACAGCCCGAAATGACATACTCTCTCAAGCACTTGGTGTAAGAGAGCATCCAGGTCGCGTTCGGGCTGTAGGTTTTGGGGTGACCCAAAAATCTGCATTTGGGCCAGGTACATGTCCACATCCTTCATCTACCGAGTGACAAAACATGAAGCATTGGGTTGCGTATTTGACCATTGTAGTCACACAGTTGGCAGGGGGTCAGGGACTACCCACATTCATGTCAGGTCAGATGTCATTCAACCCTACTCATTCCCCACCACCATGTATGCCACCCCCTTTCAATATTGCTCCTCAAATGCAACCGACAGCGGATATTGGTCTCCAAACGCCTGTAGATGCACCTTCTACCAGCCATAGAGGCAGTTGCACACCAATAGCTTCTGTTGAGATTCCAGAGGTATGTAAACTATAGTAAATCATCATTTACCTTACCATGTTTAATGCTTTTGATATAATTTTTGCGTATTATAACAATCTTTCATTTGTAGGGTGATCATGACTGTATGCTATACTTGAACAAACCTTATCACCTGGTTGCAAGAGGTAGAGTATATCATACAGTGGCTGGGACTCCTTATATAATATGGCTCTTCCTCTAGAGCATGGTAAGGTTTCTATAGAGGTAGTGCAACGACATGAGGAGAACTCTGCACTGCTTGTCCCAAATGAACAAGCAAACCTGTATTCCCTGAGAGATGACATTGGTACTTATGTTGCTTGGCCATTGTCCCTACTCACTTTAAGACCCAAGGTATGTAAACGTGTTTCTTTATAGTTCCTATTGCTAGATGTTACAATTATAAGGGTTTGTTTATTTCAGGTTGCCCCTTCATCAGGTAAAGGGTTAGGGAAAGAGACAGTCTACTTAAAAGAGTCCATTGCTGGTCCATCCAATAAAGGTAGCACGGGTTGTGTGTCATCAAAGATTCTGAAGTTGGCAGAAGCCCAAGGTGCTGCATGCTTGGATATGATGAAGCTATTTGTGAGAAGTGATCAAGCCATTGATACAGCTACATTTCAACTGACAAGTGAGCACTGGGGTAAAGAGTTTTGCGACATTGTGGGGAAGGAAAACATGATAGAGGTCATACGTCGACATTGGTTGAGTGCCTCTAGCATTAACCTTTACATACGGTACATTAATTTTCAAATTATATAATTCATGGTAAATTTATAACTTTTATAACCTCCTTTATTAAATAATGTTCAATTCTACTTTTGTAAAATAAGATATTTGTGTGAAGCTTATTTGCATGGGACAATGGCAAATAGATTCTCATTTATATCTCCGTATGAAATGGACGAAGCGCTCAATCCGAACCCAAATTAACATATAGCTGAAATGTTGAAGCGTATATGGGTGAAGATCACTTGATTTTTGCACCTTATAATGTGGGGTAAGTCAATCTCATTGAGATTCTGCTTTATGTTTTATAATTTAGTAACTAACTTTTAAACTCAGTAATCTTAAAATGATATTTATACTTGTGGTAGGCAACATTAGGTCTTGGTTGCCATCAATACTACTGACGAGATTATCTATTATATGGACCCTCTACGCAAGCAGCTGAAGATGAGAACACACATGCAGAATCTATTTAATAAGTAAGCATTCATTTATGTCAATCAACTATGATTAATGTTAAGTGGTTTAAATGTATCTAATTTCTTTGGTTCACGACTCTTAGTGCTCTTGTCACGTATCGAGCAGAGAGGGGAGTGCAGCCCTCTAGTACAAAGATGAGCAAACAAAATGGATCACTGTACAGGTAAGACTAGATCATATCTCATGTTTTTAATTTTCAGCTACATCGTAATTGCACTATATATCAAGAATAGTTAATGTTGTTTTATTTGATTTTCATCTAGTGTCCCAAGCAAACAAATAATGACAACTGTGGATATTATGTTCCTATTCATTGGGGATGTCTTACATCATGGACAAACTGTAATCCCAGTAAATGTAATAATCTTACACATTCCAATTCGTTTTATATGATGCTTATTATTTCACTTAATTAATTAAGCTTTGTTTTCCCTGTCCTTGTTTTTCAGTACTTTCCAGAGGTGCAGATGTCAACTTTTCCTGACAACAAAATTAATCAATTACAAAAGGAGTGGTGTGCATATCTGTACCATAGATATTTAAAGGACATATTAAGCACAATAGATTATTAGTGTTCTTTTACAATATTTAGACAATTTTCTTTCAACCCTAGGCAAAATGTGTAAATATGAGACTCTGATTTGATTGTAATCTGTACATGTGAGTTGTAATTCAATAATAGAATGTTGCAAATAGCTCTGAAATTCTGCTATATATCAGACTCTGTTTGAATTGGTTTTGAATACTATATAAATTACCAGATATGCTAAAAAAAAAAGTTTTATGCCAGTTTTATTAAAATATTTCAAAATTTTTCTTAACTTTGGAGAGCGGTTCAATTTTAACCCCTCTCAGAAGTGCACTTTGGAGAGCGATTAAAATTGAACCGCTCTCAGAAGTGCACTTTGGAGAGCGGTTATTATTGAACGCTCTCTTTAGTCTAACTTCTAAGAGCAGTTTTGTATTAACTGCTCTCCAAAGTGCTACATTTTGGAGAGTGGTTATGCGTTTAACCGCTCTCTTTAGTGAACTTTTAAGAGTGGTTAACCGCGTAACTGCTCTCCAAAATGTACATTTGAGAGCGGTTAAATAACCGCTTTCCAAAAATGACCACATTGGATAGCAGGTCATTTTAAAACACCACTAACCGCTCCCTTAGTTCAAGCGGAACCGCTCTTAGATCTCATTTTTGGCGTAGTGCTTCTCTATTTATTTTTTTAGTTATAATTGTTTTTTGTACAAAATTTATGTACAAATATATTTTCTTATTGTAGAATAATGCTGATCCCTTTGCTATCTATGTTTTAATATGCAGATACTTTTGCTATATTTTAAATTGCTCACTTGTCGAGGATGAGTATATATAGGGAGGGCAAGTAAAGAAATCCTCAGCAGCGTCAATTCCTGCATGAGATTTAGGGGTTGAGTTCGGAAGAAAGTTAAAGTTTCTCCCATTGCCCCTAATTCTTGTGTTGTTGTAGTTGCCCAAAGTAAAAGAGAGAGAGCATGGCAATCAGCCACAACACATTGGCATTTACCTATGGCATGCTAGGCACGTAGGATAACAATACATATACAATGATATAATCACCATAGTTATTTCAGCTGCTAAAAGTCTTTTCTCATCTCTTTCTACTTTTCTTTTTCTTTTTCTTTTTCTTGTCAAATACAACTTCTTGAAACAAATATGCATGTTTTACTTCAAAGTCAATTCCTACGTTAGCACCCCTTTCGGTTATCTATATATCTGTCTACATATATTCACTTTCGTAAAGCGCAATGTACACGATGATAATGCACGTCACACACAGTTATATCCTATCGGAGCATTGATGTGTTCCTGTTTACGGTGAAAAATGATAGTTTGCAAGCAAATAATCCAAGAGCAATCTAGGACTGAATTTAGGTCCTTTTGAGTTCTTTTAAGTGTGTTGTTAAGGTGATGCTCAAATCAGCATTGTAAAGGAGAGGATTAAACAAAAATAGCAAATGATAATCACACAGAACTTAATCAAACTTAGAGATTTTTACATAAATGTGTTAAACAAAGACCAAATTGCAGAAACAAAAATAAGCAAACTAAACTAAAACAAGTGCATAATGTAACACCTTAACTTTAATCCCAAATAAATAATGATTTCATAAAGTATTTCAAAATAAGTGAAGGGTTACAATCTTATTATCAATTAACTACTACAGGACTTATTCATAATACAACAATTTAAAAACACTTTTCTAAGCCCTATAGCAGTTCCATCTACCATTCACTGAGTCTGGTGCTGATCGTCTTGATTACCTGAAAAATAAATGTAAGGGTGATCACTTTACACTACCAAAATACACAGTCAAATATAGAGTCTCACCTTCAAACTACTTTAAATATACTTAGACAGATATATGGAAATACACTCACAAGCAGCGTTTCAGCACAATTTCATTTCAACTAAACATCGGTGCACTCATGGAACCCACAACATTTCACGTTCATAATTCACAGTATAATACACCAGCGTTGGCACGCCCCATCATCATACCGGCGGTAACCCGCCTCATTTATATTATTGTATACCGGCAGCAGCCCGCCCCATTCGCATTATACTGGCGGCAACCCGCCCCACACTATTGTGCACACTGGCGGCTACCCGCCCCATTCACACTATTGTGCACACCGGCGATTACTCGCCCCATTCGCACTATTGTGCACACCGGCGGCTACCTGCCCTATTCGCACTATTGTGCACACTGGCGATTTCTCGCCCCATTCGCACTATTGTGCACACCGGTGATTTCTCGCCTCATTCTTATTATTTCATAATACACGGAACGAGGCCCAGATTCATTTGTAACACACAACACTATTTGAAACATAGCCGATACTTATTTGTATTACACAACCCTCGGGCCCATATTAGTTCACATTATTCATTTAAATTATACGGCACAAGTGCCCATACCCATTCACCATATTCGGCATGCAAGCCTTCATTCTGTCACACAACATTTACTATACATTCCCCCTTCAACAATTTTGGGTAAATACACATAATGTCATATATCACGGCACATGGCCCACACTATATTTCTCAGTAATTCTCTACCTTCTAACTCAGCCCAATCACAATATCACACAAAATAACCGCAAATCATACACAAAAGAGTAGGGTAGAGTCCCCCCTTACCTCTTATTGAAGACCCACACTTGAATTCAACTTTGGAAACATCCTCCACACAGATTTTGGCCTTAATTTCATTAGAACCTCCGAAATTACCAAAAAACAGAGAAAGGAGAAGAAAAACGAAACCCTAACCATTAAAACTCACCTCCAAGTATTCCCCACACGAATTTGAGCTCCAATCTCGCTCACGCAAAGGCTTTGGAGGTAATTAATCGATGAGAAAAGGGTTTGGGGTCAAGAGAATCGAAGAAATCAGAGAGGGAATTTGAGAAACAACTTTCAAATCCCTAAACCCCCTTTTAAAACCCCTCAGATCGTGACACTTTTGCTACAGCGACAATTCTCGCTGCAGCGAGACATCTCTCGCTGCAGCGACGCCTTTTGTCGCCACAGCGAAAATTTTAGACGAAACTGCATTCTGGTTTCTGCAGAAACTCGCTATAGCGAGATTGCACCCAGAAATGCAGTCCCTTCTGTCACTCTCTCGCCATAGCGGGAATCTCTGCCTACAGCGAGAAGGCGACAGTTTCGCCTTCTTCTTCCCAAGGCCCTCTCGCTATAACAAGATTCTCTCGTTACAGCGAGAGCACTCTGCACTTAGGCACTTAGCCAAAACTCAGTCCAGCCGTACTCACAAGCATACAAACATCATTTATCACGCATTTTCAATGCGATTCCTCATTCTTATTTCACCATTACGCACTTAAGTATAATTCTAATATCCATTTATTGTTCGTATACACATAATTACCAATAATTAATATTACTAAAATTTAGGGCGTTACACGGAAAGTAAACTTATGACTCCTCACAGCAACGATCACTGTGAGTCTCCTAGTAGCTGGTGTCTGGCGCGGTGTAAGGTTTCAGCGTGCAGAGATTTTTAGGTGCGGAGTCTGGGTGCAAAAAGTCATCCCCTATAGAATGCAATTTTGAAGTATTTATAGGCAAGGGGATCACCATCGCTCTCCTTATTTTGTGGGCACTTTCTTAGTAATTGTCTTCAACTGCTGATGCCCGTTACCACGATTGCTTGTGATCATGCTATAGGTTGGGGCTTCTTCTATAACTACTATCGCCTACGATCTTTCTTTATGTTGTTGAACTTTCGTCTAGTGGTGACTGCTGGTAATTGTTGGTAACCGCTTTTGAACCTTGCAATAGCTTTGAGTCCTATCAGGACTTTTGTTTTCTATCTTTCGAGTGGTTCTAGGAAAAACTTAAGAGACTCATTTAGCATTATGGCCTTAGAATATTTTCCCCTTGACTTCTTTTTTTTACTAATTCTGTGAGTCTGAGAGCTTGTCTTGGCCTTGTGGACTTAGAATATTTCCTCTGCTCCTTCTTATTTTTTGAGCAATTCTAGAGGAGATCTGGAGGGCTCAGTCAGGTTTGTGGACTTAGAATATTTTCTGACCATTTCCTATTTTTGACACATTCTGGTCGTTAGGTGCTTGAAAACCCCTTTAAACTTTCCTCGAAAGCCCTTCAGTCTTGAGGACTTGGAATAATTACTAGCCAGTCCTATTTTTTTAGCAGTTTTGAGTGGAAGTGACTTGACAACCCTTTAAAATGCTTAGAAATACCTCCAATTTTGTGGACTTAGAATAATTTCTTGTTAATCCTTTTTTCGAGTAGTTTTTGGATGTAAGGGACTTTGGAAAACTCTTCAAAACTCTTCGAAAAGATGTTCAATCTCGTTTTCGAGCAATTTTTTAGCTATTGTCGGTCCAGGGGTTAGAAAAATCCTCATAAACTTCTCAAAAAGAACCTTCAGTCTTGTGGACTTGGAATAATTTTTGACTACTCTCCAGTCAGTCTTTCGAGCAATTTTGGGTGTCAAGGGCTTCAAAATCCCAAAAACTCCTTGGAAGGCCTCTCAAAAATTGCCATTTCCAGCATGCAAAGATGCTTCTTTAGGCCCTCAAAAACTCCTCGAAGAGTAGACCTTTCAATATAATTTTATAACTTAAAAAAATTTTATTTACTCCAAATAGATGCCTCCCAAAATATTAATTTATCAAATTATGAGATTTTAATATTTTTATTTTGATATTAGTTAGAAAATTTTTGTTTTTCAAATTTTTTGCCATTTTTATGGCGTCTCTGCTTATCTATTATATTTATTCTGAAGTATTTAGTTTATCATCCCCCTCTCTCTCTCTCTCTCTATATATATATATATATATATATCAATTTGAAGTTATTTAAAGAACTAAATTAATACTTTAACATTATATATAATTTTTTTTAACTAAAGTTACCCCCAAAATTGTGCAATATTTATATTTTCAAGACAAAACGTAGCTACAAAATTTTAAGTACTTGTAATACTATTTTTTTAGCCAAAATTTAAATTATTGCAGATTATTAAGAAAAAAATTTATTTATTATAAAAAAATATACGTGAAAATGTTCACTTAAATTTTGTCCATATTTTCTTTTCTCATATGCTGCGTATGGCCGGGGATACATGTAACGTGCAACAAGCTTTAACTTAAAATCAAATAAAGGATGTTGATCAGCAAATGCTCACTCTTTTTCTTTTTAGTCGTGTAGTGTAATTGCATTCTAAATCTAACGTATCTCTACGCTTTTCATGTATATATGTCACATATTTACTCTTAATGTAATATTTCTTAAGTCCTTGCATGCTGTCTATTAAGCAAAGGAATTAATGATTTTTCTATTTTGACGCACAGGTAACGTCATTTCATTCTTAGTATTCTTGGCTCCAATGTAAGTATCCGTATGATTAATTATATATATGAATCAACCCGTGTCAGTTTCACTTAATTAATGAATATATTTACAACGTTGAATATTGCAGATCAACATTTTACCGAATATACAAGAAGAAATCGACGGAGGGCTTTCAGTCACTGCCTTACCTGGTGGCATTGTTCAGTTCCGTGCTTTGGTTGTACTATGCTTTACTCAAAAAAGACGCCTTTCTCCTCCTCACTATTAACTCATTTGGATCTGTCATAGAGATCATCTACATTATCTTGTTCATCATCTATGCTTCCAGGGATGCAAGGGTATATCTTTATGCAACCTTAGCCTAATTAACCACCAATAACCTCGTGAAATTTATAACATATATAAACTTTGCTAATTTAATAATTGGGCATATATATCCATATATTTCGTTCCAATTTTTATGACACTTAAGTTGTTCACTTATCAACTGCATGCAGAACTTAACTTTTAAGCTATTTATCGCAATGAATGTGAGCTCCTTTGCTCTGATCGTCTTAGTCACGCAATTCGCTGTGCACGGTCCCCTTCGCGTCCAAGTCCTTGGATGGATATGTGTTTCCATTGCGGTTAGTGTCTTCGCAGCACCACTAAGCATTGTGGTACGTAGTCCCTATTCAATGCGCTTAATTATTATTAAGTTGATGCGTATTTCCATTGCGGTTATGCACTTTGCAGGCACAAGTTGTTCGGACAAAGAGTGTTGAGTTTATGCCTTTCAATTTGTCATTTACACTCACATTGAGTGCCGTAATGTGGTTTGGTTATGGTCTCTTTCTCAAGGACATTTGCATTGCTGTAAGTATATATTGTTGCACAAATATGCAACTCAATTAATTTAATAATTTAATATTGACAAACTTACTGAATGAACCAGACATTGACAAAATTTTCGTTTCTATGTAGCTCCCAAATGTACTTGGTTTTGCACTGGGGTTGCTTCAGATGCTGCTCTATGGCATTTACAGGAAAGGCGATATGAAGGTTAATACAAAGGAAACGAAGCTACCGCTAGAACCACTGAAAAACGTTGTTGTAGAGAACCCCTTGGGAACTGGTGAGGTGTTTCCTGTGGAGGTGTTAGGACCAGAGTAACGGTATAACAACATACAACTAAATTAAGAGATGAAAAAAATAAGAGCTAAAAGAGAGATAATAAAAGCAACAGAAAAAATATCACAGAAGAAAAATTATACTATTCTTTTCTATTAAAATTTACCCCTCAAAATAAAGAACCACCACTGCTAAATTGATATGTTTAGTGTGATACAAGAGAGGGAGAGAAGAGATTTGGGATGATAATGTATGAAGGACCCTTACCCTTTATATAAGCAAAAGGAAGGGCCCCCACTTGAAGTTCCCACCGATGTGGGACTTCATTCCTAACAATTCTCCCACTTGAAGATTATGATTAAGTTAATCATATCTTCACATTCCTAATACATTACAATTACATGTTGCTTATGTTCCTAATAGGCCACATAAGGATCGACACCATATAAACTTGTCAATGTTGACTGGCTTTGTCATTATGTCTGCTACGTTGTCTTTGGTATGAATCTTTTGCATATCCACTCTACCTTCCTCTACTACTTCACGAACAAAATGATATTGAATGCCTATGTGCTTTGTTCTGGAATGAAAGGCTGGATTCTTTGCAATATGCAAAGCACTTTGACTGTCACAATACACAGTAGTAGTCTGCTGCTTGTGCCCAAGTTCCTCCAATAGCCTTTGAATCCAGATTGCTTCCTTGCATGCCTCAGTAGCTGCCATGTATTCGGCTTCTGTAGTAGACAGAGCCACAACAGTCTGTAACTTAGATAACCAGCTTACTGCTCCTTCAACAAGTGTAAACACATAACCAGTAGTAGATTTCCTTTTATCCAGATCTCCTGCAAAATCTGAATCAACATAGCCCTTCACAATAAATTCTGATCCTTCAAAACATAATGCAACATCAGAGGTTCCTTTGATGTATCTAAGGATCCTCTTTACAATATTCCAATGCTCTCTACCAGGATCTGCCATAAACCGACTGACTGCTCCCACTGCTTGTGCAATGTCTGGTCTAGTACAAATCATGGCATACATAAGGCTTCCCACCGCTGATGCATACGGCACTCGCGACATTTCCTTCCTCTCTGCTTCATCGCTGGGACTCATACTTGAGGATAATTTACAATTTACAGGAAGTGGGGTAGAAATTGGCTTACAATCTTACATGTTGAAGCGTCGCAAGACTTTCAGTAAATAATTCTTCTGAGAAAGCCAAATCTTCCTGTCTTTTCTGTCTCGGTGAATTTGCATCCCTAAAATCTTGTTTGCTGATCCCAAATCCTTCATATCAAACTCCCTAGCCAATTGTGCCTTTAATTCTTGGATCTGATCTTTGTTAGGGCCTACCACCAACATGTCATCCACATACAACAACAAAATGATAAAATCATTTTCATCAAACTTATTGTAGTACGTACAATGGTCTGACTTTAGTCTGTTGTAACCAAGGCTAATAATGAAGGAATCAAATCTCTTGTACCAACATCTCGGCGCCTGTTTTAAACCGTACAGAGATTTGGTTAATCTGCAAACCAAGTTTTCTTTATCTTGTTCTTTAAAGCCTTCTGGTTGGAGCATATAAATTTCTTCTTCAAGTTCTCCATGGAGAAAAGCAGTCTTTACATCAAGTTGCTCAAGATGTAAATCATGTGCAGCACACATTGCCAGAACAATTCTGATTGTGGTTAATCGGACAACTGGCGAGAATATCTCATTGAAATCAATGCCTTCTTTCTGAGCATATCCTTTAACCACCAATCTGGCACGATACCGCTCCACTTGATCATTGCCATCTCGTTTGATTTTGTAAACCCATTTACAACCAATAGCTTTTCGACCTTTTGGAAGCTCAACAAGTTCCCATGTATTGTTTCTATGTAAGGCCTCAATTTCTTCCTGCATTGCTGTCATCCATAAAGAAGCATCTGAACTCCTCAAAGCCTCATGAAAGGTTGATGGTTCTCCTTCTTCTGTTAGAAGGCAATATGCATCATGACTTGCCATAACATAGTCTGAGTGCCAAGATGGTCTTCTTATCTCACGTCTTATTTGTTGAGATTCTCCATTATTGGCATCATTTGGTTCTTGTTCTTCATGTTCTTGTTCTGCTTCAGAGGTGTCATTGTCATTATACTTCCTTTCTATCACCACTGAAGTAGTGTCTTTAACAGTACTGTCATTTTTCTCCTCCTTCTGCAGCTCATTTTCTACAAATACTACATCTCTGCTAACAACTACTTTGCGGGCAGTGGGATCCCACAAGTGATACCCATTAACATTGTCAGCATAACCCAAGAATATACATTTCCTGGATTTTGGATCCAGTTTTGTTCTTTCTTGGGAATTGTACATTACGTACACAGGACATCCAAACACATGTAATGAAGAATAATTAGATGACTTTCCATTCCATATCTCCATTGGTGTTTTCAAACCAATTGCTGTTGATGGTGATCGATTTATCACGTAACAGGCAGTTTTAACTGCTTCTGCCCAGAAAGATTTGGCCACTCCTGCTGTTCTTAGCATAGCCCTTGTTCTTTCTAGAAGAGTTCTGTTCATCCGCTCTGCTACACCATTCTGCTGAGGTGTATAAGGCACTGTGAATTGCCTTGAAATACCCTCTTGCTTGCAAAATGCTAGAAAATCACCATCTACATATTCTCCTCCATTGTCTGTCCTTAAGCACTTAATTCTTTTCCCAGTTTCAAGTTCTACTTGTGCTTTGAACCCCTTGAATACTGGAAACACATCTGACTTCTTCTTGATTGGGTACACCCATAATCTCCTGGAGTAATCATCAATAAATGATACAAAATATTTTGCTCCTCCAATGGATACTTCCGGTGATTCCCATACATCAGAATGAATCAAGTCCAGTATGTGTTTGCTTCTTGTAGTCACTTTAGCAAACTTCAATCTATGCTGCTTACTAGTCACACAGTGCTCATAAAATGGTAAGGTTACCATTTTGAGCCCTAGTAAGAGATTACGTTCCGCAAGAATTTTCAGACCTCGTTCTGACATATGACCGAGTCTACGATGCCACATCAGTGTTTCATCTTCTTGACTTGTTGCAACTGATGCATCTACTTCTTGCAACGTATCTCCCAAAAGCATGTATAAATTGGTTGTGATCTTTTCTGCTTTCATCACTACCAAATTGCCTTTAACTACCTTCATGATCCCACCTTCAATGTGGATCTTGCACTTGAGGTCATCCAATTGCCCAATGGACAATAGATTCTTTTACAAACCTTTCACATGTCGTACCCCTTGAATTGTTCGAATGGTACCATCATACATTTTCAATTTGACAGTACCAATTCCAGCAATTTCTAGGGCATGATCATTTCCCATGAATACAGATCCTCCTGAGATAGGTTCATAAGTAGAAAACCAATCTCGGCATGGAGTCATGTGCCAAGTTGCACCTGAATCCAATATCCAACATTCACGGAGTTGTCTTCCGCCTCTAGAATTTACTGCTTCACTGTATAGAATTTCACCATCATCTGAGGTACTAGCAACATAACCTTGTGAGGTTGATGCTTCCATATTCTTCCTTCCTTCACTCTTCCTGCTCCAACAATCTTTCTTCACGTGCCCTCTCTTGCCACAATTGTAGCATTTGAGGTTCTTCCTTCTCTGAGATTTTGATCTACCATGATTTTGGCTCCCACTGGAACCACGCTCCATTGATCTCCCTCTCATCATCGTCAAAGCTTCTGCTTGTTTACAACTTTCCAGTCTGTCTTCCTTATTCTTTCGCCTGGATTCTTCTTCAAGAACTGCTCCGGCAACATCATCAAAGGATAGATGACCAATGATGTTGTTGTTTGTAATATTGATGATGAGTTGATCATATGAATCTGGCAAGCTTTGGAGTAGAAGTTCTGCACGTTCATTTTCTACAATGTTAAAATCTGAAGCCGTAAGTTGAGCAAACAGCGTATTCAGATTGTTGATGTGGTCTGTCACAGGTGTGGACTCACTCATTCGAAGAGTGTAGAGTTTCCTTTTTAAGAATATTTTGGTGTGAAGTGACTTGATCTCGTACAATTTGATCAGTGTGTCCCAAATCTCCTTTGCAGTCTTCTTCTCTGCAACACTAGATAACACTGAATCTGCCAATGCCAAGTGCAAATTGGCAACAACATTGTTATCCATTTCTCTCTATTTTTCTTCTGAAATATCTGCAGGTCTGCCTTCAATTGCATCAAGACAATTGTCTTTTCTCAAAATTGCTCTTATCTTCAACTTCCACAAGGAGAAATTACTCCCATTAAATTTCTCTATCTCATATTTTGCTGCCATATTTTCTCTCTTTATTATACCGACTTATGCACTTCTCACTATGAATAGTATTGTCTGGAATAACACAGGTAGACCATGAACTAACACACCAAGAAATTCCCAGAAAGAGAGGTGGGTCACTATAGACACTCTTAAATACCAAATCTTTCCTAGCCGTAACTTTCTCGGATAGCGATTTCACACTACCAAACTTTTCCAGTAACAACTCTTTTTTGATGTGAAAGATCGGATTAAACCGCAATCACAGAGCATACTCAGAATTTTACCAACACTATTCTAATGACAATAGCAGCAGAATAAACCAAACCAATAGCTCTGATACCACTGTTAGGACCAGAGTAACGGTATAACAACATACAACTAAATTAAGAGATGAAAAAAATAAGAGCTAAAAGAGAGATAATAAAAACAACAGAAAAAATATCACAGAAGAAAAATTATACTATTCTTTTCTATTAAAATTTACCCCTCAAAATAAAGAACCACCACTGCTAAATTGATATGTTTAGTGTGATACAAGAGAGGGAGAGAAGAGATTTGGGATGATAATGTATGAAGGACCCTTACCCTTTATATAAGCAAAAGGAAGGGCCCCCACTTGAAGTTCCCACCGATGTGGGACTTCATTCCTAACAGGAGGAAAACCAACAAAGAAAGAAGATCAAAGAAACGAGAGAGGAGAAGGAGAAAAGTGAGGATCCTAACGATTGCGCGGTCTAATTAAATGCATGCATGTATGTCACTGTTTCGTGGGCACTACGATGGCCATTGACCCACAACTATCTTCTTTTAATTTCTTCCATTAAGTTGTAGCTACCTGCATGTGCCACTGATTCTATCTTGAATTTTAACCAATTGAATTTCGCATTATAAATCTCCCTCTCTATAAATAATGCTTCTTTTTCTTCACAAAAACATGAAAAATATTAGCACCAACATTTAGATTAACTCTAAGCATTTAATATTTGTAAAATTTTATCAGAAAAATAAGTATTCATTATATTAGAAATATAAAAATATAATAAATATCCTTTTTTTTTCTTAACAAAATTGTAATATTTTTGAATACTTAAAATTAGAGTTAACAAAATTAAATAAAAGTTGTTATAATACGCTTTTTAATTCTCTTGACAAAGCAGTCATCAAAAAGATAACTAAATTGACCAACTCTCTCAAAAGCTTGAGAGCTTCTTGTGTATACTAAGCTAATCAACAACTAATACATCACCCCTTCAAATTAAATTATCTATCTCACTATATATCAATGACCAATTTATATTATTTGTAATATAAATTGTAATATTTTATCAGAAAAATAAGTATTCACTATATTAGAAATATAAAAATATAATAAACATCCTCGCAGTTTCTCGTGGGGAGTCATCTTTCTCGGATCCTTCCAAGTCCCATCTGCGTCCAGATCCTCCTGCTGCTTCATTTTTCAATATTCTTCCACTTTTATCATCTCTGTTCCTTTTATCATCACTAGACCCTCTATGACCATGCCCAGCATTGCTGGGGTCATACGCTTGATTGGCCAGATATGAGAGGGCTGTCACCATAGATCTGTATTCGTTGACAATATTGCAAAATTATGGAACATGGCAAAAGCAAATGATTCTAGGAAGAGGAGAGTGATGGCTTGTGGAAGTAAATCAAAGATAATATATGAGATAAGGTTTTTATTTATTTATTGAGGGTGCAAAAGAACCATTCCAACAAAGCACGATGTTCTTTCATCTTGGTTCTTCCCCGGATCTGTTCTCCGGAGTACTCTAAAAGATTGAAACCTTTCCTCTCGAAAGTAAAACAGAACACAAGCAGATGAATACAGGAAAGAAGATTGTACCTGACCAGTGCTTTCGAGCCTCCCTTTGTAGACCCTTCCAAAACCACCTCCCCCTACAAAGGAGTCTGGCCTGAAGTTTTTGGTTGCAGCTGCAAGTTCACGGAAAGTAGAAGTTTGAGCAGCAATTTGGACAGCAGGTCCATCCTTGGGAGCAGGCAGTTCCCTTTTGGAACCTCCATTGCTTCTAGACCGTAACTTTTCTGCTCCTTCAATACAAGAAAGAATTGTTGATCCATAAGTTGCTATTCTATTCTATTCCAAAACCTCACTGGATTCTGATTCAAGTATGAACCTTGTTCACCTAACGCTAACAGGTATTCTAATTGATTGATAACTTGAATAAAGCATGAGCATATGCAAGTAAGTAGCCAGAAATCCATTTGAATTGATATTCCGATAATCAGATTGACATGTGGAAAGTAGTTAGATAGAAAATGATTAATAAGCTTTGAGTTGAATAGAAAATACTAACCAGAGGGCAATCTGAAAATTTGAGAAGGGATAGGTGGATTGGGTTGGCGGTGCCTTGGATTGAGGTTGTGATCCTCCCTCGAACTCGATTCGAAACACGAAAAGCAACCCATCTATGTATCCCCAATTAAACAAAAGCAAAAGTTGTGAATGAAATTCACAGTTAATATAAAACTGCAAGAAAAACGACCGTGTGAGAGTGAGAGCTTATATATCACTATTACAATTACTGTTTACAAACACAGAGGGAAAGGGAAAGGGAAAGGCATAGCCATCGACAAACAGATTCTTCTAAGAGAATCAAGTTCACCAAACTCCACTAGTGGGAGCGACACCCAATCAGCCTCATCCTCATCACCTTCTACACTCCACACACATTATTTGTTGCAAGTTTTTCTTTCTACTTTTTTTTACAATTCTTTCTATCAAACACTGACGTGCTGGCTGCTGGCAAGTGAAAATTTCCAATCTTGTTGTTCATCACATCCACTTGTTCAACGAAAAGTGAAGCCATTTGTGTAAACCCAGCAGAATAAATAATAGTGCATAGCCAAACTGGTAGCATTCTCAACAAGCATTTTTGCTTCCTCAACTTGAGTTACATTGCAAAGCCGCCAATGATCCTCAAGATCATTTGAATCTTTCTCTGTTTTTGTTGCTGCCTTGTCCATGAATCTGTTCAACATCAACAAAAATTAACACAGTAAGAATATCAGATATTGTTTTAATCAAAATCATATAGCTGTTTTACTCGGTTCTAATCCAAATCATGACATGACATAGAAAGATTTGTTTGTGATACCGAAAATCTTGGGTGTGTCGAATCTTTCTGCTTCCTTTGATGGCAGATTCAGGACCATCAACCTCAAAAAGAAGGCCTTCCTTGGCAGGATGAACCTTCCACTTCCTAGCAGTGGCCACAAACACTTGGTCTACCCTCACAACCGGATTCCCACATGGCTTTACATATCTATACTTCTTACATCAAATTTATCTGCACCGAAGGTTGCTAAGGTTGGTGTCCTCCATATCCAAAAGCCACTAGATATATGGACAAGTAGAAAATCCCAACACTCACTGATGGTTCCATGCATTTTGTTTTCTCATTGCCACAACTATGTGGTTTGAGCAAAAACCGTCAAGATGTCAGCGACAACAGCCCCAAACCCTGTTCAATGAAATTGAAATGTCTTTCAACAAGCATCGTGTAATGCCATCGAATTTAATAGAAAAGAATAGAACAGTATGAATAGAATACCAGAACAAAAATGAACACAAATATAGAGCATGTTAAATATCGACCCTAGTAAGAATCATCAAGGAAGGCTCCAATGAGTGAGAATATGTGACTCAGAAACCAGTAAGGGAAAGTGACCAAGTAGTGCTTAGAACTCTCAAATAGGACAAGAGAGAACTAGAGCTTGAAACTCTTAGTAGAGAATGAGAATTTGCTTATTCAACTTCATGCCAAAATGAGGAGTACAATGAGATATTTATAGTATTACAAGGATGGTTCTAGAACATAGATTATTTTATAGTAGATATTAAATAAGATAATTCTAGATTAGAGATGTTTTAAGAGAATGGATAAGTCTAGAGTAAGGATATTTCTAGACTAGAGATATTTCTAGATATTGGGCCATATGGTTAGGGATGTTTCTAGATATTGGGCCATATTGTTAGGAATGTTTCTAGATATTGGGCCATACTCCCCTGGTTGGAAAAGACTCGTCCTCGAGTCTAAGTATTATCTTCATAGTAAGGCGATAGATCTGCAACGTTGAATGTAGCAGAAACTCCGTATGACTCAGGCAGTTCTATCTTATAAGCATTGTCATTGATCTTTTGTACTACTCGAAATGGTCCATCTGCTCTTGGAGACAATTTAGCAGTTTCCTGCTTTGGAAATCTATCCTTCCGTAGATGAATCCATACCAAATCTCCTTCTTTGAAAATAGCATGTCTCCGATGATTATCTCGTTGAGTTTTATACTTGGTATTTTGCTTCTCAATTTGTGCTCGAACTTGCTCATGAAGCTTCTTAATCTCCTTTGCTCTTTGGTCAGCATCGGCACTGAACTGGTTATTAGTGGGAATAGGGATTAAGTCCAATGGGCTAAGAGGTCTAGTACCATACACGACCTCAAATGGACATTTTCCAGTAGCAGGATTACTGGAATTGTTGTAGGCGAACTCAACTTAAGGTAAGATAAGATCTCATTGTCGAAGATTCTTTTGAACAAAGCTTCGTAGTAGATTTTCCAGAAGTTTATTTATTGCCTCTGTTTGTCCGTCAGTCTGGGGGTGGCTAGCACTACTGAACTGTAGTTTAGTGCCCATCTTCTTCCATAGAGTCCTCCAAAAATGGCTTAAGAATTTAACATCTCTATCTGAAGTGATGGTTTTGGGAATTCCATGCAGTCGAACAATCTCCTTGAAGAATAGATCGGCAATGTGAACATCATCATTGGTCTTTTGGCAAGGTATGAAATGGGTCATTTTAGAGAACTGGTCCACGACCACCATTACTGAATCCTTCTGTCGTTGTGTACGAGGTAATCTTAACACAAAATTCATGCCGATATCCTCCCATGGTGCAACTGGTACTGGAAGAGGTAGGTATAGCCCAGTGTTTTGGCTTGTGGACTTGGCAAGGTGACATATTCGACACCTTTGAATATGACGAATAACATCCCTTTCAAGTCTCGGCCAATAGAAGTTTTCTTTGATTAAGGCTATTGTCTTGTCTCGTCCAAAGTGTCCAGCTAATCCTCCGTCATGTGCTTCCCAAATGATTGCTTCTCTTAAGGAGCATTGAGGAATACACAAGACATTGTTTTTGAATAGGAATCCTTGTTGTCGATGGTAATGTTGGAAAGGTTGATTTTCTGTAGAGCTCCAAACGTTCCGGAAATCTGGATCATCTTGATACAATTCCTTAATAATTTCAAAACCTACTACCTTCATCTGCATTATAGATAGTAATGCACGCCGTCGACTTAGCACATCTGCTACACTGTTTTGAACCCCCGACTTGTGTTTAAGCAGAAACGGATAGGCTTGAAGGAACTCACTCCAAGATGCATGTCTACGACTGATCTTTTGTTGAGAATTCAAGTGTTTCAAGGCTTCATGATCTGAATAAAGGATGAATTCCTTAGGAAGCAGATAGTGACTCCAATGTTGCAGTGCTCTCACAACAGTGTAGAACTCCATATCATAGGTGGAGTATTTGAATTTAGCATCATTTAGCTTCTCGTTAAAGAAAGCTATAGGCTTTCCTTCTTGACTGAGAACGGCGCCAATGCCGCTATTCGAAGCATCACAGCTTACTTCGAACACCTAATCAAAGTTAGGAAGTGCTAAAACTGGAGCTTCAGTTAGTCGCCTTTTCAACTCATCAAAACTATTTTGAGTGCTTTCTGACCATTGAAATTTATCTCTTTTACTACAATCTGTAAGCGGGGCAGCAATGGAGATAAAATTCTTTACGAATCTTCGATAGAACGAGGCTAATCCATAAAAGCTCCGTACTTCTTGCACAGAGTTAGGGGTAGGCCAGCTGATGATTGCTTCAACCTTGCTAGGATCAACCTTGACACCTTCACCCGTAATAATGTAGCCCAGAAAATTTACTTCATTGGTCAATAAGGTGCACTTTTTGAGGTTGGCATACAACTTTTGCTCCCAGAGAACGCCCAACACTTGGTGAATATGGTCTAGGTGTTCTCCTTTACTTTTGCTATAGATTAAAATATCGTCAAAATAAACAACTACAAACTTTCCAATGAAAGGGCGTAGTACCTGATTCATCAATCGCATGAAGGTGTTAGGTGCATTGGATAAGCCAAATGGCATGACAGTCCACTCATATAGCCCATCTCTTGTCTTGAAAGCGTTCTTCCACTCATCACCAGGACGTAGTCTAATCTGATTATAGCCGCTGCGAAGGTGAATCTTCGAGAATATGACTGCACCATGTAGTTGGTCTAGTGATAGTCATATTTTAATACATCTTTCTCTCTATGTTTTTGATTTAATTGAGTCTTTTTAGTATATTATTTTGATGTGTTAGTTTAGATTTGTGTTGGGAAGTCATTTAGGATTTAAATTTAAATCTTTCTTAATTCCTGCCATAAATTCTTGTTTTGACACAGTTTCTTGAAAAGACCATATCTGGAGCTACACTACTCGGAATTGGACAAAATTGGTGTCCCTGGAAAGATAAGAGAGAGGTCTACAACTTCTCTGTTGCGAGAAAAGCCCAGTTCGAATATCTTCAGGCCCAAAACTGCGTCACAATGTTGCGGTCCTGCAATGAATTTTTCAAAATTTGGTTTTATTGTTGACATTGCTTAATTAGGATTTTAGGAACCTCGTTAGGAAGCTGGGCCTTAATTAAGCCCAATTATTTTGTCTTTAAATAGGGTTTATGATTTCGTGTGGGGATCTTCTTCCCTCTTTTTTGCCTTAATTTTCAGAATTTTAAATAGAAAAGCTTTCGTAAGGATTCCTCTCGTCTCCCTCTCTTTTTTTTCGGAAACTTCATCCCCTTCTCTAATTGGTCGAGCAACATGATTATGAAGCAAGGCTAATTCATCAACCGGTTCAAGGTTTCAAAAAACTACATTGCATTCGAGTTTCAAAATAGGTTTTATCGAATTCCTCCTTTCCTTCCTCTTTTCTAAATAGGTTAATTACATTTTTCATGATATGGAATTTTCGTTGTATCCTAAATAGAAAGAATAGGTTAATTTCAGATTTGAATTAATTGGATTCACCTAATTTAATCAATCAATTGTTCTAAATTTTGTTAAAGCATTGGGTTTGCTATTGCGGTTCTTGTTTTGATGGAATTCATAATCTAGATTTAGATTTTAGGGTTGTTGATGCGCATTGAATTAATGTGATTGGAAATTCGTTGGGATTATATTTGTGTGAACGACGAGAATTGCATTGTAGGGGTTGAGATCTTGAATTGGTTGAATTTCATAATCCTTAATTTTCGTTTTTGTTATTTTGTCGTTTAAATTCAAAACAAATCCTCCCCTAATCTAATTTGAAATTGCATGATGGAACTAAAAATAAAATGCATTTTATGTCCTTGAGAGATGACCTAGGTTTGCTTCTTGTATTGCACAATTTTTGAGAAAATCTAGCTTGTTTGATACCATTGCGACGTGGTTATCAAAATAGCGCCGTTGCCGGGGACATAAGTCATTTTGTTTTTATTTCATCATTCTGTGATTGTGTGTTTTTGTGATTCACTCTTCTGCGTTTACGTTTTCGTGTGCATTTTCTTGGGCGTTTTCGTTTTCGTCGTAGGGATTCTGTTTGTCTATTTTTTTTGTTTATTACATTTAGTTTTGCAGATTTAATTCATGTTTTTAGTGTTTAGTTGTGTGATTGGTGCCATTGTGGTCAATTGTGTGTGGCTGGATGCGAAAAACAGAGGACTAGTAGGAATAGAAAACATAGATGCTGCATAATTGCTATCAGATTTCACTGTTCATCGTGCACTGTTCACGTACTGTTCACACACTATTCATCCGATTTTGAAAAATTCAAAAAAAAAAAAAAGCTAGAGATTGAATTTTGATCTGAATTTTTGTGTCCACATTTCTTTTAGTGTCTATTAGTGTTTAGAGTTGGTAGATTGCAAAAATCATTTATAGAAAAAAAGATACATCTTGGTGGCCGAGAAAATTTTTGCGAAACTTCAAAGTGGCATAACTTTTGCTAGAAAACTCAGAATTGAGCTTATTGCATATGCATTTGGGGTAGAAAAAAATTTCCTATTCAATGCAACTACCTTGCCAGTTGAGGCTGCCCAGAATTTCAAAAAATTTCTTGTTTTCTAAAAGTTTTTTTTATTTTTCAGTATTTATTGACCTATTTTTCTTGACTTTAGGCTTCTAGTTCCCATAGCAATTCAATTCAAAAAAATCTGAAAATTTTTGTGGTGTTTTCCCATACCAAAAAGAGATTTATCATGGTCCCCCTTCAGTCATATCTTGCATTTTGATGGTACTTGCTTTGTAAACTGACTTTGTGCATTCATTGAGTATTTTCTGTTCTTGTTGGTTCTAACCTTGAATGACCAGGGCCAACCCTGTTATATTGCATGAACCTGACCCTGAAATAGAAAGAACACTTCAGAGGATAAGATCTAGTAAAAATAGTGGTAGTGGTAGTGGTAGCTTACTTGGTGATTTTGAAACTATTACTGTTATTCCTATTGTTAGAGAGAACATGACTGATAATCCTAAGCTAACTTTGAAGGAATTGGCCACACCTAATGTTGTGTATTAGTCATGGTGTGTCCAATATCCTGAAGATGAAACAACCTCTTATGAGCTTAAATCTGGACTTATCCATTTGTTGCCAAAGTTTCATGGACTTGCAGGTGAAGATCCTCACAAGCATTTAAAAGAGTTCCATGTGATGTGTTCCACCATGAGACCACAAGGAGTGCCTGAAGACCATGTCAAGATGAAGGCGTTTCCCTTCTCCCTGGATGGTGTTGCGAAGGATTGGCTCTACTTCCTACCTTCAACAATCACCACATGGAATCAAATGAAGAGGTTATTTCTGGAGAAATTCTTCCCTGCCTCCAGAACCGCTGCAATAAGAAAAGAGATTTGTGGTATAAGGCAGCTGAATGGAGAGACCTTGTATGACTACTGGGAGAGATTCAACAAGCTGTGTGCTACCTGCCCTCACCATCAGATAAGTGAGCAATTACTAATTCAATATTTTTATGAAGGGCTAACTTTGATGGACAGGAGCATGATAGATGCAGCAAGTGGAGGAGCATTGATGGACAAGACACCATAGGAGCCGCTAAGGGAGTGAATGAGGTAGCACTTGGTGCTGGTACTAGTGCTGTTCATGGTGTGGAAAATCAAAGGCTGGAAAACAAAATCAATGAGCTTACCACCATGGTGAGGCATTTGGCAATTGGCCAACAACAAGTGAATCCAGTAAGTGAGCAGCTAGCAAGAGTCTGTGGGATATGTACTTCCATTGAGCATCCTACAGATTCATGCCCTACCCTGCAAGAGACGGATGCGAATGTTTATGGAATCTACACCAACCAACAGCAGCAATATAGATCTCCACACCAACAGCAGAATTATAACCCGTACTCCCAGACATATAACCCGGGCTGGAGAGATCATCCAAACCTGAAATGGGGGCAGCAGCAACAAGGTCAACAATCTTCATTTCAACCTGCTGCAGGCAAATATTAGCCTCCATTCAGGCAACAGCCACCTCCACCTTCAACACCTCCTCTTGCACAAAGGAGCGAGCCATCATTCTAAGAGATGATGCAACAGATGGCTGCAAACAACCTGCAGTTTCAACAGAACATGCAAGCAACCATTCAGGATTTGAAGATTCAGGTTGGACAGCTAGCCACTCAAGTGAGTCAGATTCAGTCTCAAGGCTCCAGTAATTGCCTTCTCAAACAGTCATGAATCCAAAGGGCAATGTGAGTGCTATTACCCTGCGAAGTGGAAAAGAGTTACCAGCAGTTGTAGCTGCAGCACCAGATTCTGAAAATGAGAGTAGTGCCACTGAAAAACATGTTCCGTTGCCTTTCCTGAGCAGACCAGCAGCAGCAAGAAAAAAATCAGAGTCAGACAATGAGTTGCTGGACATGTTCAGCAGAATAGAAGTAAATATTCCCCTTCTTAACGCCATCCGACAAGTTCCAAAATATGCAAAGTTTCTAAAGGAATTGTGTACCAACAAGAGGAAGTTAAAGGGCAATGAGAGAGTGAGCATGGGAAGAAATGGCTCTGCACTCCTCCAGATAAAAATGTGTCTGCAATCATTCCACAAAACTTGCTCCCTGCGTTGCCACAGAAGTGCAAGGATCCAGGAACTTTCACCATCCCTTGCACTATTGGAGAGGAAGTTTTTACAAATGCTATGCTGGATTTAGGTGCTTCAATTAATGTTATGCCTGCATCTGTTTTTAGATCCTTGTAGATTGGAGATTTGATTCCTACAGGAATTGTAGTCCAGCTAGCAAACAAGAGCACTGTGCAGCCACTTGGTGTCGTAGAAGATGTTCTTGTCAAAGTTGAGGACCTCCTTTTCCCTGCTGATTTTTATATTCTAGAGATGGAGGATGACACCTTGACCATGCTACATTGATCCTTGGGAGACCATTCTTGAGGACGGCGCGAACAAAGATAGATGTGCATGCAGGGACCCTTTCTATGGAGTTTGGTGACAATTTGGTGCAGTTCAACATTTTTGAGGCAATGAGACACCTAACAGAAAACCATTCTGTTTTCAGTTTGGATGTTATTGATTTACTTGTTGATGATTGTACAAATTTAGATGATTTGTTTGCTAATTCCTCAGACCTTACAGACCTATCATGTGCTTGTGATGATTCTTCTATGTGTGCTGTTTGTAGTGTTGATGTTGCAGGTGCAGCAGATATGGTTACACCAGTAGATGATTCACTACCAGCAGTTGATCTAGCTCCATCTCCATCAATAGAGCTTAAGCCTTTACCTGCACATCTGAAGTATGCTTACCTAGAGGACAACCAGCGACTTTCTGTCATTATAGCTCGGGATCTCAAATCTGATCAAGAGGAGAGATTACTGCAGGTCTTGAGAGATCATAGGAAGGCCATTGGTTGGACCCTTGCTGATCTTCCTGGAATTAGTCCTGCCATTTGTATGCACCGAATTTTATTGGAGGATGAGTTTCGACCTATGAGACAGCCACAGAGGTGACTCAACCCTACTATTCTAGATGTTGTGAAGAAGGAGGTCACAAAACTACTGGCAGCAGGTATTATTTATCCTATTTCTGACAGTAAGTGGATTAGTCCTGTGCAGGTGGTCCCAAAGAAGACTGGGATGACTGTGGTGAAGAACCAGGATGATGAGTTGGTTCTAACTAGAGTTCAAAACAGTTGGCGAGTTTGCGTAGATTACAGGAGACTTAACCAGGCAACTCGCAAGGATCATTTCCCTCTTCCATTCATCGATCAGGTATTAGAAAGGCTGGCAGGTAAATCCTATTACTGCTTTTTAGATGGATTTTCTGGGTACATGCAGGTTCATATTGCACCGGAGGACCAGCACAAGACCATAGTCACCTGCCCATTTGGCACATTTGCTTACACTAGGATGCCATTCGGCTTGTGCAACGCTCCGGGCACCTTTCAGAGGTGTATGGTTAGTATATTTTTTGACCTTTTGGAGAGTTGGATGGAGGTGTTTATGGATGATTTTACTGTCTATGGTTCTTCATTTGATGCATGCCTAGAGAATTTATCTAAGGTGTTACATAGGTGCATCCAAACTAACCTAGTGTTAAATTTTGAAAAGTGTCATTTTTTGGTCACACAGGGTATAGTCTTGGGTCACTTAGTCTCCAGTCAGGGTATTCAGGTTGATAAGGCTAAAATTGATATCATTGCTTCTCTACCTTACCCCACTTCTGTGAGAGAAGTGCGTTCCTTTCTTGGACATGCAGGTTTTTACAGGAGGTTTATACAGGACTTCAGCAAGATTGCATTACCATTGTCCAAGCTGCTGCATAAGGAACTAGAGTTTGTTTTTGATGAGCCCTATCAGCTAGCTTTTCAGGAGTTGAAGAGGCGGCTGACCACCACACCCATTGTTCAGCCACCTGATTGGGAGCTTCCTTTTGAGCTCATGTGCGACGCATCCAACTTCGCACTTGGAGTTGTTTTAGCTCAGCGGGTTGGGAGACTTTCTCATGTTATAGCCTATGCTTCTCGCACGTTGGATGCAGCTCAAGTTAATTACACCACTACTGAGAAAGAGCTTCTAGCTATTGTATTTGCCTTAGATAAATTTCGTTCATATTTGCTAGGCTCTAGGATTATTGTGTTTTCTGACCATGCAGCTTTGAAATTCTTGTTGAAGAAGCCCGATGCTAAACCTAGATTGATCAGGTGGATGCTTCTCCTTCAGGAGTTTGATGTTGAGATCAGAGATAGGAGTGGTGCAGAGAACTTGGTAGCAGACCACTTGAGTAGGATTGAGGGAGGGAATGTTGATCCCTTTCCTATTAGAGATGATTTTCCTGAGGAGCAGTTGATGCAGTTGCATGATATTACTCCTTGGTTTACTGATATTGTGAATTACTTGGTTGCAGGTGTCTTTCCTCCAGATGCATCTAGAGCACAGATAGCCAAACTGAAAAGTGAGGCTAAATATTATGTTTGGGATGACCCTTATTTGTGAAGATTTTGCAGTGACCAGGTAATCCGCAGGTGCATTCCAGATCAGGAGATCCATTCTGTGCTTCAGTTTTGTCATAGTTCACCTGTGGGAGGACATTATGGATCATACAGGATAGCTAGGAATGTGTTGGAGAGTAGGTTTTACTGGCCTACTATTTTCAGAGATGCACATCAGATCTCTAGCACCTGTGAGCAATGTGAAAGAGCAGGGACGGCCATTACACACAGGCATGAGATGCCCCAGCAACCGATCATTTTCTGTGAGGTTTTTTATGTTTGGGGTATTGATTTTATGGGTCCATTCCCTGCATCTTTTGGTTACACATTCATTTTACTAGCTGTTGATTATGTTTCTAAATAGGTGGAGGCTAAGGCCACCAAAACTAATGATTCCAAAGTTGTTGTGGATTTTGTTAGATCCAACATTTTTTGCAGATTCGGTGTGCCTAAAGCCATTATTAGTGACAGGGGAAGCCACTTCTGCAATAGGAGCATGCAGGCTTTGCTTCATAAGTATGGGGTTGTGCATAGAGTGTCTACAGCTTATCATCCCCAAACTAATGGGCAAGCTGAGGTTTTTAACAGGGAAATCAAGCAGATTTTGCAGAAGATAGTCCACCCCAATAGAAAGGATTGGAGCAAATTTTTGGAGGATGCTCTTTGGGCCCATAGGACGGCTTACCGGACACCGATTGGGATGTCCCCTTACAGGATTGTGTTTGGTAAAGCATGTCATCTGCCCGTTGAGATCGAGCATAGAGCATATTGGGCGGTTAGACATTGTAACTTAGAGTTTGAACAAGCAGGTATGGAAAGGAAGCTTCAATTACAACAACTTGAGGAGCTTCGCTTGGAGGCCTATGAGAGCTCGAAGATCTATAAAGAAAAAGTCAAACGTTTTCATGATAGAAATATTTTGAGAAAGGAGTTCAAAGTGGGCCAACAAGTGCTTTTGTTCAATTCCCGCCTAAAACTTATAGCCGGTAAACTTAGATCTAGATGGGATGGTCCTTTTGTTATTACTAATGTGTTTTCCCATGGTGCAGTTGAGATTAAGAATGAAGTTACCGGTAGCATTTTCAAGGTCAATGGACATCAACTCAAGGAATTTCATCAAAGTCCAAAGTTGGAGGAGAAAAATGTAGAAAGCATAGCCTTGGACGCACCAACCCTTGGACCTTGAGGGAGTTCTTTCCCCATTTTGTATTCTTTGAAATTGTCTTTGTTGTGTTGCTGCAATGAGGGCAATGTGATTTTTAGTGTGGGGGGAGTTGCATGCATATTGTGTTGCTATTTTTTGTTTTCGTTTTTCTGGTTTGCTGTTTTTGTTTTCTGTTCTGCTGTTTCTATTTTCATTTTTCATTTTTTGCTGTTTCTGTTTTGCTGTTTTCTATTTTCATTTTTTCTGCTGTGCTGATTTCTACAGATTTCATTTTCTGTTCTGCAGTTTTTGTTTTCGTTTTCTGCTGCAGTTTTCATTTTCTGTTGCAGATTTTGTTTTTCTGCTGCTGTTTATAATTCTATTTTCTGTTTTTCTGCTGTTTTGGAGTACGAATTCTACATGTTTTTGTGCCTCTACTTTTCTGTTTTGATGATGTTTTGTTGGAGTAGTTACACAAATTTTCATTATTTCCTTTTAATTTCTAGATGTAGGAATTGTGAAAGTTGTTACACCATTTTTAGTTGATAGGTTGCAATACTTGATATGAGTCATTTTTACATTTTTAGTTGAGCAAGTTACTTGAAAAAGGATGAGTTTGATTCATTAATGATAGAATATGAACCTTGTGAGAATTTTGAGCATATTTTACTTCTTTCTTGTGTGATTTCACTCATGTTGCTAAATCACCTTTGGTTTTGCCTTGTATCTTTTTGAAGCTTTTTGTCACATGCATTATTGATATGATTTAAGCCTTCTTTCAAAATGTAGCCACTTTGCCAAATTGACTTACCTCCCATTAATTCCACTTGTTTACCCCCTTTGAGCCTTTATAACCCTTCCTTGACTTTAGCTCATTATGAACTATAAAAAAAATAATAATAAAAAAATAAAAAAAGTAAAAATTAAATAACCATGATGTTCCATAACCTTAGGGATTAAAGGAGCTTTGGAATTGTTTTGGGAATGGGTCTTTAATAAGTGTGGGGGTACTTCTAGGGAATGCTTATTCTAAATTGTGGATATTGATGTTGAGTTGTTTGGTATTAAGTGGGAAAAAAAAAAGCTTTCGTAAAAAAAAAAATGTGTTGCAAGACATAGGATTTAGGAGATGTTTCAAGGGGTAATCCCTTTGCTTATTTGAACTTATTCCCCATTGCTCCTCTTTTCTCTTTGGTTGTTTAGCCTTAATATCTTTCTCACCTAACCTTTACCTTGGCCACATTACAAGCTAAATAAAAGTCCTTTTAATCTTTAATTGCATGTGTTTCAAGTTGTGGAAATTATAAGCTTGTCAAAACTTAAGTGTGCTAGTTTTCATGTTGTGATTGAGTGTAAACACTAGCCGAATTTTTTTTTTTTTGAGAGTTAAGAGATATATATTACCTTGTGAGGTTCTATCATTGTTGAATCTTTCTTTATTTTGACTTGTCTTCTTGCTTACTCTTAATGTCATTTGTGTCTCATAGATTTTTTGTTGCCTTGATTCTAGAAGTGTTTGTTCTCTTTCTTTATTCTTTGCATTGAAAATTCATTAGAAAGTTTTGAGAATTTTTGTAAGTTTTGCCCCGGAGTACAAAGGATTAAGTGTGGGGGTATTTGATAGTCATATTTCAATACATCTTTCTCTCTATGTTTTCGATTTAATTGAGTCTTTTTAGTATATTATTTTGATGTGTTAGTTTAGATTTGTGTTGGGAAGTCATTTAGGATTTAAATTTAAATCTTTCTTAATTCCCGCCATAAATTGTTATTTTGACACAGTTTCTTGAAAAGACCATATCTGGAGCTACACTACTCGGAATTGGACAAAATTGGTGTCCCTGGAAATATAAGAGAGAGATCTACAACTTCTCTGTTGCGAGAAAAGCCCAGTTCGAACATCTTCAGGCCCAAAACTGCATCACAATGTTGCGGTCCTGTAATGAATTTTTCAAAATTTGGTTTTATTGTTGACATTGCTTAATTAGGGTTTTAGGAACCTCGTTAGGAAGCTGGGCCTTAATTAAGCCCAATTATTTTGTCTTTAAATAGGGTTTATGATTTCGCGTGGGGATCTTCTTCCCTCTTTTTTTCCTTAATTTTCAGAATTTTAAATAGAAAAGCTTTCGTAACGATTCCTCTCGTCTCCCTCTCTTTTATTTTCGGAAACTTCATCCCCTTCTCTAATTGGTCGAGCAACATGATTATGAAGCAAGGCTAATTCATCAACCGGTTCAAGGTTTCAAAAAACTACATTGCATTCGAGTTTCAAAATAGGTTTTATCAAATTCCTCCTTTCCTTCCTCTTTTCTAATTAGGTTAATTACGTTTTTCATGATATAAAATTTTCGTTGTATCCTAAATAGAAAGAATAGGTTAATTTCAGATTTGAATTAATTGGATTCACCTAATTTAATCAATCAATTGTTCTAAATTTTGTTAAAGCATTGGGTTTGCGATTGCGGTTCTTGTTTTGATGGAATTCATAATCTAGATTTAGATTTTAGGGTTGTTGATGCGCATTGAATTAGTGTGATTGGAAATTCGTTGGGATTATATTTGTGTGAACGACGAGAATTGCATTGTAGGGATTGAGATCTTGAATTGGTTGAATTTCATAATCCTTAATTTTTGTTTTTGTTATTTTTTCGTTTAAATTCAAAACAAATCCTCCCCCAATCCAATTTGAAATTGCATGATGGAACTAAAAATAAAATGCATTTTATGTCCTTGAGAGATGACCTAGGTTTGCTTCTTGTATTGCACAATTTTTGAGAAAATATAGCTTGTTTGATACCATTGCGACGTGGTTATCATCTAGCATATCATCGAGTCGTGGAATCGGGAATCGATACTTTATGGTAATCTTATTCACGGCTCGACTATCCATGCACATTCTCCAACTTCCATCTTTTTTGGGCACCAATATGATAGGGACTGCACATGGACTGACACTCTCCTGGATTAATATTTTTTTGAGAAGATCCTCCTTTTGACGTTGTACTTCAGCATTTTCATGTGGGCTCATCCTATAAGCAGGTTTGTTTGGGATAACAGCTCCTGGGATGAAGTCGATGGCATGCTGGATGTCCCTTATAGGTGGTAAACCAGGAGGAATTTCTTCAGGTACCACATCTGGGTATTCTGCAAGGAGTTTTTCTATTTCTTGTGGAATAGGTGTTCCAATGTTTTGTTCGACCATGAGTAATAAGCTTGTTAATTGAGATTCTTCTCGCGTCATCTTAAGTTGTGGTTTAGAGATTAGGGATACGAGTGGTTTGGCTTTGCGTGAGGTCGGGTTGACTTCTTCTGGACCCAATGGAGTCAACTTGATTCTCACTCCATCTTTGAGGAATGAGTAGGTATTCTTAAACTCATCATACATAATCTTTCGATCGTATTGCCATGGACGTCCCAATAAGAGGTGACAGGCATCCATGGGAAGGACGTCACACCAAACTTCATCTTGATATTTTTTTCCGACTAAGAAAGCAACTAGGCAACATTGACTAACCTTGACTTCATTACCCTTATTCAGCCATTGTAGCTTGTAGGGATGTGGATGATCCTCAGTAGGGAGCTTCAATTTCTCCACCATGTAGCTAGACACAACATTTTCACAACTTCCATTATCGATGATGACATCACAAATTTTACCCTGAGTGGTGCATCGAGTGTGGAATATATTGTGTCTCATCCATGGTTCTTCTATAACGGCTACTGTGTGAAGACTGCGTCTAACCACTAAGGCTTCTCTATGATCTGCTGGGGTCAACTCTTCATCAAACACTGGAAGACTGTTGAAATCATTTTGGTAGAATTCAAGTTCTTCTTCAGATGCTTCGTAGGCCTCTCCTTCAATGATAGTGACAACTCTTCGATTGGGACAATCGGAAGCAATATGCCCATAACCCTGGCATTTGAAGCATTTGGGCGATTTGGATTGGGTTGGTTGTTTGGGGCTAGTGTCTTTAACAGGGTTGGAAAGGGTTTTGTTTGTAGCTGTAGGTTGCGATGGTTGAGCTTTGCGAGGGGTAAAAGGGCTTCGTGAGGATGATGGTTGGAATATTGATCTTTTAGGGAGTTGCTTTTCGACTCGAATGGCTAACTTGATGACATCATCTAGGGTCCAATACTGTTGTAGTTGGACAAGTTGGGAAATTTCAGGATTTAGCCCTCCAAGAAATCTAGCAATTGTTTGTTCTTCCTTCTCTTGTATATCGCATTTCATCATCAATAATTCAAATTCTCTAGTATACTTCTCTACTATCTTAGAATCCTGGGGTAAATTATGGAACTTAATAAAATTATCTTGATAGTAGTGGTCAGGAAGAAACTTACGTGTGAGTTCTTTTTTCATTTTCTCCCATGTCTTTATCTTGCTTCGGCCTTCCCGCTCACATTTCTTCTTTATATTTTCCCACCAAATGGATGCATGCTTCTTCAATTTAACAGCGACGATCTTGACCTTTTGTTCATCTGGAATTTCTTTTAATTCGAACACACGCTCCACTGTCTGTAACCAATCTACAAATTCATCTGGCTGTAGTCTCCACTCAAATTCAGGAATGTCTATCTTGATTTTGTCGAAGTAGCCTCGAGTGCTCTATCTTCGTGGGTGACTGGTGTTAGACGAAGAGTCACTTTCTTCAGAATCATTTTCTGAATTGGAGTTCCTTCGACGATTGAGGAGAGATTGTTGTTCCTCCACAATTTCTTGTAGTTCTTGAATTTGTCGGCGTAACTCGTCCATCTCGATCTCTTGAGCATTCCTTCGGTTTTGGCGTCTTAGTGGCATTTTGTTGTAGGTGGGAATAAAATTATGAAAAGGTTTGGGACAATATTTGGCGCAACAATGTTGAATGCATGGTGCTCACGCGACTGATGATGTCACTGTCTTCAACCTTCTCCCGAGCGCGTCTACGGTGTTGGCTTGTTAAGAAATGGCTCAAAATGCTTCTTAAGAGTGACCGAAACTAACTTTAGTAAGGAAAGAAGCGAAGAGAATTTAGGTCAATTCTAAATGACCAAGAGCGTAGGAAGCTGGGAACCTGGCTCTTGATACCAAATGGCTCAGAAACCAATAAGGGAAAGTGACCAAGTAGTGCTTAGAACTCTCAAATAGGACAAGAGAGAACTAGAGCTTGAAACTCTTAGTAGAGAATGAGAATTTGCTTATTCAACTTTATGCTAAAATGAGGAGTACAATGGGATATTTATAGTATTACAAGGATGGTTCTAGAACATAGATTATTTTATAGTAGATATTAAATAAGATAATTCTATATTAGAGATGTTTCTAGAGAATGGATAAGTTTAGAGTAAGGATATTTCTAGACTAGAGATATTTCTAGATATTGGGCCATATGGTTAGGGATGTTTCTAGATATTGGGCCATATTGGGCCAATATGTAAACGGTTCTGTCCACTTTCTCACATTATTAGTAGCCTCAGCACTGTCTTGATCCAACACTCGAATCAGAAACAGAACCAAGTTCACTCCAACTCCACAGAATGCTAGTGTAGCTAGTGCTTGATTTCCTACATCTATTTTTCACAACAATATTCAATCTCACACTTCAACTTATTATTATTTCAAAAATAAATGTTGAGGACATGGTTGATCATTCTTTCAGTTCCTGGCAAGGTCATTGCAGTGTTCCATCCTCCTCCACTCTTCTCATCATTTGTGGTTGCCTCTTTTGATTGTATGTTGTCTACGTTTGATGAATGCAACACGTTTAGAATTTGACTAAATCTTAACAAGCTTAAGTGCAAGCTCCCACAAATAAGATGCTTGCATTTGTATGAGTGACTCCCCTGGGTATATGGAGCAATAAGAGGCATGTGACTTGCCTCCTGCTCTCTTGTTACAGCACTTGGACATGTCAAAAACCAGAAAAAGCAAGCAAAATATTTATTCAAACTGGAAATTAATAAAGTGTGCATAGGCAACAAAGTGGCCCAAAATTAAAAACACTTGTCCTGAAATTTAAAACATAGAAAAGGAAATAACAACTATAGGAAAAAACAATAAAATTGAAGTAAAGCAAAAAGACAGCTTTGCAGGAAATTCAGATATTCTCCTCTACTTCAGCTTCTTCCTCCACAGGGTCTTCATCACATAGCAAGTGCAACAACTCAGCACATGAAGAACCGTCCTGCTCTGCATCATTGACCTGCAAGTCTTGGGCAATGCGGTTCATTTTTGCCTCCAAACACACCATGCCTTGCATTAGCAATTGGGCTTGCCTGATGGTCCTCTTTTTCAGCTGCGTAATTCCAGTGAGAACTAGATTGAGTTGTTGTTTGCTTGTGATGTGAGAAGTGGTGGAAGTGGAGGGTCCCGAAGGAGAGGAGGCGGCTGATGGACTCCTTGCAGCATGCTCAGGCAAGGCAAAAATGGTGGTTGAGGTGATCTATTTCGGTTTTTGTATTGGAATGTCATTGTGGTACCTTGGCTTCCTCACATAATATTGTAATCAAGGAGGGATAGGCAAGAGATCTCTGATTTTCATCGTCCATGATTTGGGTATTTCTTGGTGGATGATTTCGCCAACATTTATTCCCAGACCCATTACTATGCAGTAAATGAATTGGGCCCTCCTCAACAACAGCGTGGTTTCATGAAGTATGGGGGTGAGAGATCCAATTATGAATTGGAACCAAGCTCGTGGTATGGGGAGTAGATCAGCTACCAGCAGACTATGTGGCTTAGCACTTCCTAAGGGCCTCCATTCAGAACAGGGTTTGCATAGGATTCTGATTATTGCCTCATAATCTGGTGTGCGCTCCAGGAGACTGGTGTAGTCATACCTTGGTGTGGGGAAAGGTTGGTGTCAGCTTGAGAATCAACTTTTTCATTTGCATAGAACTCTTGCACGAGAGTTTGAAAACCTTTGCCTGTCAACTCACAAAAATATTCCCAGTTTCTCACTTGGATGGTGATTTGGATAGGTTCATATTCGCCCTCCTTGAACTTAAAAGCCCGATCTTCAATAATTTTCTTCAGTTTAATGTTGGAATTATGGTGTTGCTGGTGGAAGGGACTGCGGAATGGGGCTTTGGTCAATGTTTCTTCACTTTCAGAATCAGAGATTTCAATCATGGCTTTCTTTGGTCTGCTGGCCAAGGTTTTCCTCCTCATCTGCCATGAAACCATAAATAAGAGAGAATTAGTGTTGCAGAACTGGGAGCAGGGTTTAAGAGCAAAAATCAGTTGGAAGCAAAAAGTCAGAAAAGAGAGAGTTCGTGCCCTAAAATGTGCAAAATATGCATCCAGCAATAAACAGCAAGCATCGCCTTTCAACAATAACTCAACAGTGCAGAGATAGGCATAAGAACAATAATGCAACATCCAAGCTATAAAGAACTCACAAAAAAAATAAAAATAAAAATAAAAAAAGCAAGTGAAAGAGTAAAGGAACATTGAGCACAAACACGAGATTCATGAATGAGAAGAAAGAAGAAGAAGAATCGCATTTCAAAACACAGTTTAAAGCGTAAAAGAGCTACCTTGAGCTACTTTGTGAAGCTCAAAACAATGTATTTTGGAGTTCGGAAAAAGAAATGGAGCGCCCTAAGAGAAACCCAGATGAAGAGGTTTAAAAAAATAGAAAGTTCTGTTAGTGGTGTGAATAATGCTCAGTAATGGAAGCATTAAAGGGGAAACTGAAATGCCTGAGTAACTGTTCAAAGTGAACACAGTTTACCGCCAAACAAACACTCTTCTTTCCTTTTTGAAATTATAAAATTAAAATTTAAATAAATAAATATATTATTATTATAATATTATTTTTTAATTATTATTATTTATATTTCTTTCATTTTTTATTTTATATATATATATATATATTGGTGTTTAACTTATAATATTATATTTTAAAATTTTGATTACTAAAAAATTATAAAATAAATTTAAACTATTCAATAATTAAATTTGTATATATTATAATCACATAAATTATACTAATTTTATTGAATAAATATTTTTATTATATAAATATTTTCTTTGTGTCATATATATATATATATATATATATATATATATATATATTGAATGATATAAATTTTTTATAATAAATTTTCTCATTTCCTAAAAATCTATTCATCAAAAAATTAAAATAATAAAATTTAAAAAATAAATATGTTAATTTTTTCATAAAATTTTATTTATTTCATGATTATTATTAAAAAATTAATCTAAATTATTTTAAAATATTAATTTGTTGTTAATCATATTTTTTAAATGATTCAGTTAATTTTTTTTATATTTAAAATTAAATTAAATTAAATTAAATTTTATATATTGTAAGTTATAATTTATATTTAAATTTAATATATTTATTATTTTTTATTAGCTTAATTCAACAAAAAATAATAATAAATAACATTTTGATTATTATAAAAAATTAATAATTTTTGTGATGAATTTTATTAAAATATACATATTATATATATTATGCTAATTTTATCAAATAAATACTTTATTAATGTAAATATTTTTTAATGTAATATATATATTTTCATATGTACATTAAGTAATGTAAATTTTTAAAAAGTTAGGGTTCCCTTGCGCCTCCAAGATAGAATCTTTAGACCTCGAGAGAAAGAGAGAGAGCAGTGTCGCTAGGGTTCTCGCCCTAGCTGGCACGAGGAAGAGTTTCACAACGTTGCCAGAGGGTTTCAAGGAACAAGGCAAGCTGAGTGTGCTGGGTCGTCATCTCTGGTTCCAAGGGGCTGTAGCAGAATGGATCGACAGGAAGGGAAAAAACGTTCAAAGGAAGAAGCAGATATGGTAGATCGTAGTATGAAGAAAGTGAAAATAAGGCATGAGGAAGTTTTGGAGGAGCCACAGGTGGACATGCAAGAAGATCAAAGCTCTGTAGATCAGATTCTGTCTCAGGTGCATGCGATCCTTAATCCTTCTGTTTCTCGTACATATAAAGACACAGTGTTAGGAGCTAAAGACCTAGATCTAGTTCTTAATAATGATGAAATCCTAAAATCAGTATTAGAAGATTTTAATCTCAATCCTGAGAATAGTGAGAATGAGGAAATATTGTCAGATACTCAAAACCTATGCCCTGAACTAAAAATCCCTTTGGATGATTATGAGGCTTGGTGTACCCCTTGGAAGCAAACCCTTATTGTTAAATTGCTAGGAAAGTCAATAGGTTTTAATTTCCTAAGTCAAAGATTGAATAATATTTGGGGAAAGAATGGTTCCCTACAAATCTTGGATCTGAATAACGAATTCTTCTTGGTTAAATTTGAAAAAATGGAAGATTATAAAACTGCTCTTTTTGAAGAACCATGGCTTATCCTTGATCACTACCTCCTTATTCAGAGGTGGAGACCATTGTTTAGAACAAAGGATTTTAACCTTAAAAAAATAGCTATGTGCGTTCGTATATCTGATCTTTCCATAGAATTATATAATAACAAATTTCTTTGGCATGTTGGTACTTGTCTGGGATCAATGCTTAAAGTTGATCCCTATACTTCTCTATTATCTAGAGAAAAATTTGCAAGGATTTGCATTGAAATCGATCTTAGGAAGCAATTAGTCCCAGCTTTTAAAGTCTTGGGGCATGAATTTAAGGTTGAATATGAGGGGCTTCACTTAATCTGTTTTAAGTGTGGGAAGTATGGCCATATACAGGAGCTGTGTGGGAATAATGAGCAAGGTAATAGGGTAGATATGGATCTAGAGATTTCTCCAAATAGAATTTCTAAATTGGATGAGGTAGAGCTACCTAATAATGAAAATCTAAGCAAAGATATCCATGGGGAAAATTTAGAAAGGGAGAACGGGTGCATGGAAGAACCTTTTGGTCCCTGGATGATAGCAAAAAAGCAATTTAGGAAAAAACCCTCTCATAGTCAATCCTTTGGTCCTAATTCTAAATCTGGAAAATCTAAGGATACTTATATGGGATCTAGATATGAGATTTTAGGGGACACAGAGAAGGAGGTTGATCAGGAATCTGTTGAGCAAAAGTTTCCTGTTATTGGTAGGGATTATGATGGTAGTCAGGAGGTCTATACTTCCACTAAGCTGGTTAGGAAATCCTCTAAGAATACCAAATTAGGTGAGCCTGTCAAGAAAAATGTAACATCCTGAATTTGCTATTATAGTTTAATTGACATAAATGTATGTGAACATGTGTGCGGAGGTTTCTAAATGTACATGGATATGTATTGGTTGGGTGTGGATGGTGTTGAAATGAGGAAAATAAGTTAAGTCCTGGTACAAGGCGTTCTCGCTGTAGCGAAAGGACTCTCACTGTAGCGAGAAAACCCTGGGAGAAGGCTGTGCATCTGTCGCCTTCTCGCTGTAGCGAGAGAGCAACAATTAGGGTGCATTTCTGGGTGTGATATCGTTGTAGCGAGAGGGTCTCGCTGTAGCGAGATTATGCAGAAACTAGAGTGCAGAATTGTCTGAGTTTTTTGCTGTAGCGAAAGGCCGTGTCGCTGCAGCGAGGAGAATCTGTCGCTGTAGCTAGCGTGTCGCGACAGAAGGGTATTTGAAGGGTTGAGTGAGTGAAATGGGATCATTTCTCATGGATTTCCTCTCCCTCTTCCATGACTCTCTCTCCCACAAGTTGACTCCGGCCGTTTGGGACCCTCCAAGGACGTTTGGAAGCTAGATCTAAGGTTGAATCAAGTTTGGGGCGCTTGGAAGTAAGTTATGGTTAGGGTTTTCGGTTTCTTGTTCCTTCTCCTCGTATTCTCGGTTTCTCATGCGATTTCTATGGTTTAGGGACGAAAGACCTGCGTGAGGGAGTTGTTCTACCATTAATCTTGCAGTGGGTCTCCATTTTGAGGTAAGGGGAGTAAATCCCAAACCCTAACTTCTCTTGAGTAGTGTAAGAAAGGGGAAAAACCTAATTACTTTAATAATTATCCGTATAATACACTGTAATAGAGACTCTAAATGAAATGGTTTTCAAGGAAGATTGGAGTTTCATTTTGTAGGCATTGTTAGAGGTAGTGGAAATATGCTATTGTTGCCTTTGGGATGAGGGATTGTGCTAAACCTTAGGATAGATGACCTTAATATCATTATTGAGAGACGTGATAATGGATTGCACGAATTGGGTTGAGTCTGGGGGTGTCCGACTCCCAGCACATTGTATTGATTTCGTGAAATGATTGATAAATCTATGAATTGCTATGTGTTGTGATGATAATTGTAGAATATGTAGGTTTGATAAAAACCCATGTTAGAACTGATGTAATGAATATTGAATGTAAAAGGTAATAGGGTGATTGGATTGTGGTAGGAATTGTGTGGGAACATGATGTGTGATGATTGTGATTGCAAAGGTGGTTGTGAATGTCTCAACGTGCCATTCATTGACGATTGAATAAATGCTAGAAAGATTAATCGTAATGCAGGAGTCAAGGTAGATGAACGGATATGATTGCAATACAAGTATTGTAGTACGACCCAAAGGGTCTACTCGCAGTATATGTATTGTAATACACCAAATTAATGATCGAGACTTCTATATTACGGTACGTTGTTTTATAAAGAGAATGAGAAACGGATGTGAATGGCATGTTGAATGATGTTGTGATGTGTTGGGTGTGGAGACTATGAATGGTTCAGAGATATATTGGGGGTGTGGAAGAAGGGGACAGTAGAAATACCTTGGGGAAGAGAGGATAGTGGTGACACCAACAGTGAGCGTGGGTGCACCACATGCCACACACTCTCCTCCTGACCCGGCCTCTGACTGACACCTTGGCCTGGGGGGCTCAGTGCCGTACACGTTCTATCCGTGTTGCGGAAGCTATTTGGGCGACGATCCATAGTATAACTGAGTAAGTCCCTGAGGTTGAGGGCATCAGGAATCTGTGATCACAGTGCCACAGTGAGCGTGGCTACGTGCAGTGAGCGCACGTGTGTGTGTGGGTGTGAAATAGAGGTGAAATGTGATATGTGTGTGAACTAGTACAAACTGTGTGGTTACATTACGTACATTATAATGCAACGGTTGATGTTGCTACGGTATATGTGTTGTAATGCATCGACGGGTGCCATTAGGACACATGTGTTGTGACATATCGATTGATGTGGTATAATGCGTGTATTGTACCATGGAGGGAAGTGTATGAATGTGATTGGTTGCCTGCCGTATGTGTGTTATGCTATGCTGATGAACTGTATGACTTGAGTGTACATAAATAGGTGATTGAGTTATATTGTTGAATCAGTTCCTGTTAGTTGATACCATTGAGAGTTGGGCCTTGCATGCGAATATTTTACTTATATTAATTTAGAGATTTAGTGGGGCAGAAAATACTCACCCTTACATTTACCTTTCAGGTAACCAAGACGATCAGCATCAGACCCATTAAAGGAAGGATGAAACTGCTATAGGACTTAGGAATTCATTTTTGAACATTTGATGTATTAGTTGAGTCCTGTAACAAGTCATGATATAGATTTGTAAACCTTTTTCATTAAGAACCGTTTTATGAAATCGTGTTCTGAACTACTATTTGAATTAAAATAGTTGTTTTCTTTAAAATTCTGAATTTTGTGAAATTATCTATTTAGTGAATTAACTTAAGGTGTTACAAAAAACACTAAAGTTAAATTCAATTCCAAACCAAAGAAAGCTGAACCTGATAAAGCTAAAAAGCTACAGGCTGAAACCATTAGTGATCATAAAAGTCATCTAGATATAGACAGTATTTGTCCGCAGCATGAAAGTAAAGATGTTCTAAAATTAATGTCATATTTTCAGGATAATATCACTAAAAACTGTTAGGGTAGTCGTAGTATTCAAGACCTTCTAGGTCTTTCCTCTACTACATTATGGAAAACCCAGTCTGTGCTTGTAATCCCTTTTGATAGACCCCCTAGGCAATCTATAGAAATGGAGGTGGATAAGACTGGTCCAAGAATTTTAGATGAGCATGTTGATAGCCTAGATAATGTTAGTGACCCCAAGTATATGGGTATTGTGTCAAAACTAAGGTAATTTGTTATGAATTTGGTGCTGTTGGAACTCTAGGAAGGTTTAAGTGAATATTCTAGATAAAAGTAAGTATTTAATTCATCTTAAAATTAGTAATGGCCTGAAAACTTAGATCCTTTCATCCATTTATGCTAGTCCTAAAGAAAACCAGACAGCTGAAGTGTGGAAGCTTCTTATTGACTTTTGTTTATCTGTTAAGGGTCCTTGGTGTGTTGCTGGTGATTTTAATTCAATTCTGTTTGAGAAAGATAAGTTGGGAGGTAGACCTCCTAATCTAACTCTAATTAATCAATTTGCTGATTATTTGAATAGTTGTGGCCTTCAAGATTTGGGCTTTAAAGGGAATCCCTTTACTTGGCAAAGAGGTAGTATAAAGGAACGAATTGACAGGGTAGTTGCTAATGATCTTTGGAGAATGAATTTTTCTAATAGCTTCCTTATTCATATTCCCCTCCTCAAATCTGATCATATGGGTCTGTGGTTAAAAGTTAGATCTGAGGACTATTTTAGACCTCATCATAAGAATTTTAAATTTTTAGCTCCTTGGCTGCTCATAAAGATTTCTATAACCAAGTTAGTAAAGCTTGGCTAGTTTCTAGATCCTGGAATGATAATATTGTTGATTTCCAGAATAGCATTTCTAGCTGGAATATAAATATTTTTGGGGATATTTTTAAAAGGAAAAGAAGATTACTTAATAGAATCAGGGGTATATCCTGCAATTAGGTTAATCATTTTCTTAACCAGCTCATAAAAACTTTGTGGAAGGATTACCAAAATATCCTGGACCAGGAGAAAATTTACTGGTTTCACCAGTACAAGTCTAGCTGGATTAATTTAGGTAATAGGAATAATAAATTTTTTCATAAATCTGTGATCATTCGCAGACAACATAAGATAATTGAGGCTCTAAAAGATGACAATAATAACTGGGAATATGATCCCATTAACCTCCAACACCTTGTTGTGAGCTATTTTAAAAATTTATTTTTTGATCCTTGTCCTTCTGGTCAGCCCCTTGTCACTGTCTCTTCCTTTCCCCTCTTAGGGATTCTGATCGGTCTGTCATTGAGTCTACTTTGTCTTTAGAGGAAATTAAGGTTTCCATATTTAGCATTGGCAGTTTCAAATCCCCTGGTCCTGATGAGTTTCATTCTCTATTTTTTAAAAGTCAATGGGATTTGTTAGGTTCCCATATTTTTAAGTTAGTCTCTGCCATTTTCAGCAATCCTGAAGAGGTGGCTGCTATTAATGATACTACTATTACTTTCATTCCTAAAATTGATAATCCTGAGCATATTAAGCAATTCAGACCTTTTTCTCTCTATAATGTTAGCTACAAAATTGTTACCAAAATTCTAGCTAATAGGATTAAGGGGTCTTTGCCTTATCTCTCCCAATCAAACCAGTTTTATTCTTGGAAGATAGGGTATAGATAACATCCTGGTCCTTCAGGAACTAATTCATTCTTTTGATAAAGGTAGGAATAAGTCTGGTTATATGATTATTAAGCTTGATTTGGAAACGCTTATGATAAAATTAGATGAAGTTTTATCTTTGAAACTCTTCATTTAATTGGTTTTAACCATCAGTTTTCTGATCTTATATTTCAATGTATATCCACTTCCTCCATGTCCTTAAATTAGAACAATAACAGATCTGAGAGTTTTAATCCTTCTAGGGGAATTAGGCAAGGAGATCCAATTTCTCCTTACATCTTTGTTTTTTGTTTAGAAAGACTCCTCATTTAATTCAGAACCATGTTAATAGTCAAAATTGGATTCCTTTTTCTTTTAATAATGTTGCACCAAAAATCTCCCATCTCTTTTTTGCGAATGATATTGTTCTAGTGGCTAAAGCTGATCTGTATAATGCTGAGACTATTCTTTCCAGTTTATATAATTTTGAACAGGCTTTTGGCCTATCTGTGAATAAAGAGAAATCTTCCATTTATTTTTCCAAAAATTGTGACCCTGTTGTTAGAAATGATATAGCTACCATCCTTGGCATTAATAGCTCTTCTAACTTTGGCAAATACTTGGGGGTACCTATTAGTAATTCTAAGCCCACTAGGAAGGATTTTGTTTTCATAATTGATAAAATTAAAAAGAAGCTGTCTTCTTGGAAAATGAACTCTCTTTCCTTTGCTGGTAGAGTCACCCTTGCTCAAGCTTGCATTATGAACATTCCTAATTACTTTATGCAAGCTATGCTTATTCCTAAATCTGTTTGTAATGATATTAACTCAATTTGTAAGAGATTTATTTGGAGGTCTTTGAATAAATGTCATCTTATAGGTTGGGATAAGATTTATAAACCTAAGAGTGAAGGGGGTTTAGGATTTAGAGATTTAAATCTAGTTAATAAATATTTTATTATGAAACTTTGTTAGAGCCTGATTTCTCTCCCAAATGAATTATGGGCTAAGGTCTTGCATGCTAAATATAGGTTTTCTCTTGGGAAAGACCTTATGATTAATTCTGGTCTAAATACTTCAGCTATATGTAAGAATATTGTTTCTGTTTGGGAGTCTTTTTATGTAGGTCTGGGCTGGTGTTTAGGGAATGGTTTAATTACTAGATTCTGGAAAGATAACTGGGTCCCTGATTTTCCTGCTCTATCCAGCTGTGTCACCAGTTCTATTCCTGAAGAAGATCTCAATATCCCTGTGGCTCTTTTCACTAATCAGGAAAATTGGGATTGGGATAAATTGAGGGATCTGCTTCCTAGGCCTATTTGTTTTGTTCTGTCCTCTATTAATCCCCCTAGAATTTCTGATAGTCAAGATAAGTTCTTTTGGAATTTAACTAATTCGGGGTGTTTTTCAATCAAATCTTCCTATGATTTAGTGTCTAATCCTAGTCAAGATCCGCTTGCTCATAATAAGATTTTTAAGATGGTCTGGGACTAGAAGGGCCCTCCTACAATTTCTATGTTTTTATGGAAAATTGCCCATGGTAGGCTTCTAACTAATGAGGAAAGATTTTCCTATAATATGGCTGTCTCTCCTTTGTGTCCTAGATGCATGGAGGCCCCTGAAACTATCATTCATGTCCTTAGGGATTGTTGGACAGCCAATAGTATTTGGAGTAATTTTCTCCGTCCTGATAAATGGGTGCAATTTTTCAGCCTAGATTTATCCAGTTGGCTGGAATTTAATATCTCCAAACATAACTTTCCATCCAAATTGGAGCATCATCTTTGGCTTTCTTGCTTGGAATTTGTGGATTTCTAGAAATAATTTTGTTTTTCAGAATAAGTATCTTAATGACCATGACCTTTCTAGAAAAATCTATCTTGATGTTGATTACTTTCTTTCTTGTTGCAGGTCTGGGCAGAAGCAAAATGTTGATGTTTGGGGAACCAATTGCTTGGTGAGGTGGCTGCCTCCCCTTCCTGGATTTTTTAAGCTTAATACAGACGGTTCTATGTCTCAGTCTTTGGGTGCTAGTTGTGGGAGATTAATCCGAGACTCTGCTGGTGCATTTATTGTGGGTTTCTGTAGAAATCTTGATCCCTGCCATCCTACTGTTGCAGAACTTTGAGGTAATTTTTGAGGCCTCCATTTGGTTTTTGAGAAAAAATTTTAGGCCATTTGGGTGAAATGTGATTCTAAAACTGCCTTATCTTTGATTGTAAATGTTCAGAATAGTAATCATCTATTTTATTTTGTTATTAGTAAAATAAGAGAGTTGATTACAAGGATTAAGATTATAAGGTTTAGTCATGTGTTTAGGGAAGCTAACCAAAGTGGTAATTGGTTGGCTAAATTAGGACATGATTTTGGAGTGTCTTCTGTTGTTTTGATAAGACTCTTATGTCTCTTGAGCCTTTTTTGCACATGGATTCTTTAGGGATCTTGAGGTCTAGGCTCTAGTTTTGTTTTGTTTCTTGAACTTCTGCCTCTTTTATTAGCAAAAAATAAAATAAAATAAATTAAGTAATGTAAATTTTTATAATAAATTTTTTAATTTTTTATAATAAATTTTATTTTATATAAAAAAGATTATTATAAATAAAAATTTACAAATTAAAATATATAATAATATTATTTAAATTTTAAAAAATCTATCTATTAAAAAAATAAAATAATAAAACTTAATAAATATTCTTGTGGGGAGTCATCTTTCTCGGATCCTTCCAAGTCCCATCTGCGTCCAGATCCTCCTGCTTCATCATTTTTCAATGTTCTTCCACCTTTATCATCTCTGTTCCTTTTATCATCACTAGACCCTCTATGACCATGCCCAGCATTGCTGGGGTCATATGCTTGGTTGGCCAGATATGAGAGGGCTGTCACCACATCTCCAATCAGAGGACGAGTGGCAGCCGATTCTTGAATGCACATTGAAGCCACAGCCAGAGCCTGGTAAAGACCCCGCATGGGAAACCGTCCCTGCATATTTGGATCAGCCAACTTTGAAAACTTCCTGCGGTCATTAAACAATGGACGTGCCTGCACAAACATCATAAAATCACCATTACCTCTCCATTTTTATGTACAAGAGCCTACACATGCCAAACTAACTAAGATGACAAGAAAAATAGAGGGCAACCAATGTGACAAGGTTTTGTTCTCCATGGGGCTGGCTGCTGTCAATTGCTTTACGGCCAGTGATCAGCTCTAAGAAGACCACCCCAAAACTATATACATCTGACTTCACAGTTAGTTGACCAGTCATTGCGTACTCAGGAGCACAGTAACCATAAGTTCCCATGACACGTGTAGAAACATGTGATTTGTCACCAACAGGACCAAGTTTTGCAAGACCAAAGTCAGAAAGCTTTGGGTGGTATCCTTCATCAAGTAATATGTTAGATGACTTGAAGTCTCTATAAATGACGGGAGGATTTGCCTTATCATGCAGGTATTCTAATCCTTTTGCAGCACCCGCAGCTATTTTCATCCTAGTGTTCCAATCTAGTGGTTCCTTATCAGGGGGAGATCTGCACAGTAGTCAATAAATAATGTTAAAGCATCAGTTGTTATCATGACAATTGCATTTTGTTCAAGAAGGCATTAGTTTTGACGTGTAATATGCTGTTTAAAATATACATAATTTCTACTATTAAATTAAGTACGTAAGAATCTCTAAATCATTTTAAATTCAGAATATATATTATCAGGATAATATCACAAGATTTCACTGTTGAATTCATAAAATTTAATGTTTGTAAAATGTTATTGAAGGTGTAAATTTGCCAAGTTTGACACCAAGGTCAGTTGCCAATGTATATAATCTTTTTAATAACAAAATCTCTTATCTCACTGTTATACCGTGCTTTTTGGCAACCTAAACTGCAAAATAGTGTTTTAAAATATATTGTTGTGTAAAAGAAGTCTTCATTTTTGTTTATTTGAAGTCCTGTTTATGGAATTTTGGGCTGAGCTCTAGGCATTCCCATTTTAGTTCTAGCAGGCCATATGTATTGTATCCATAACCTGAAACTCAACCCAATGGTTACCTCTAGTTCATGTGAGGAATGAAGTCCCACATTGGTGGGAACTTCTAAAGGAACATGATTTGGAGGTTATAAAAGAAACCCCTTGCACCCTTTGTTATTATCCCATATCTTCCTTTGTTCTCTCCTTTCTTGTATTCTCATAATTTTGAGAAGTTCTTGTTGTGAAAGAGAGAGGTGCTGTAAAATTTCTTCCATAGTATAAAATTTCTATTTTTTGCCTATTGTCAGTATTTTCTCTTCTCTATTTTAGTTGTGTGTGCTTGTGCTGTATGACTGATATACTAACAGTGGTATCAGAGCTATTGGTTTGGTTTATTCTGCTGCTATTGTCATTAGAATAGTGTTGGTAAAATTCTGAGTATACTCTGGGATTGCGGTTTAATCCGATCTTTCACATCAAAAAGGAGTTGTTACTGGAAAAGTTTGGTAGTGTGAACTTGCTATCTGAGAAAGTTCTGGCTAGGAAAGATTTAGTATTTAAGAGTGTCTATAGTGACCCACCTCTCTTTCCTGGAAATTTCTTGGTGTGTTAGTTCATGGTCTACCTGTGTTATTCCAGTAGACAATACTATTCATAGTAAGAAGTGCACAAGTCGGTTCTAAAATCATGACAACAAAATATGAGATAGAGAGGTTCAACGGTAACAATTTCTCGTTGTGGAAATTGAAGATAAAGGCAATTTTGAGAAAGGACAATTGCATAGCTGCAATTGAAGGAAAACCCGCAGAAATGACGGAGCAGAAATGGAAAGAAATTGACAACAATGCCATCGCGAATTTGCACCTATTAATGGCAGATTCAGTGTTATCTAGTGTGGCGGAGAAAGAAACAAAGAAGGGAGATTTGGGATACCCTCATAAAATTATATGAGGTGAAGTCTCTTCACACAAGAATATTCTTGAAGAGGAAACTCTACACTCTCCGAATGAGTGAGTCCACAACGGTGACGGACCACATCAACCATCTGAACACTTTGTTTGCCCAACTATCAGCGGCAGATTTCAACATAGTTGAAAATGAACGCGCGGAGCTTCTACTGCAGAGTTTACCAGACTCGTATGATCAACTCATCGTCAATATTACAAATAATAATATCGAAGGCTGTCTTCACTTTGAGGATGTTGCCGGAGCAATTCTTGAAGAAGAATCCGGGCGAAGGAACAAAGAAGACATCTTTGGAAAGTTCAAAGCAAACACAAGCTTTGGTGATGATGAGAGGAAGATCAACGAAATATGGGTCTAGTGGGAGTCAGTCCCATGATAGATCTCAAAGTAAGAAGCATCTCAAATGCTACAATTGTGGCAAGAGGGGGCATGTCAAGAAAGAATGTTGGCACGAGAAGAGTGGAAGAAAGAACTCTGAGGCATCAACCTCACAAGGTTGTATGGCAAATACTTCAGAGGATGAAGATGTTCTGTGAGAAAGAGGGTAGATTTGGTAAGTCATACAAGCTCAGAAGATCATGACATGTGCTTATGGTAGATACGTTGCAGAAAGCTAATGCAATGGTTGCATTGACAAGTCAAGAAGAAGCGATGTTAAAGTGACATCGTATTTGGACAAATGTCAAAGTAAAGTTTGCAAGGCGGAACGTAATCTGTACTCGGGCTCAGGAAGTATTTTTTTTTACTTCTATGCGAGCACTGTGTGATAAGCCAACAATATAGACCGAAGTTTGCTAGTTTGACTACCAGAAAAGAAAACACAAGAAGACTTGGTTCATTCTGATGTAAGGGAATCACCGGAGTTATTCCTAGGAAGAGCAAAGTTTATTCCAGGAGTTTGTGGGTGTATTACATCAAGAGGAAGTCAAATGTGTTATTGTTACCAGTTCAAGGGAACCAATGCCCGAGTAGAGCTTGAAACTGGGGAAAGAATTAAGTGCTTGGGCTATGCTAACAATGTGAAGGGGTATTTCCTGTGAGTTCCACCGCTCACAAGGTTATTGTTAAGCAGGAATGAAATGATGCTCCAACCAAAAGGCTTTGAAAAGCAACAAAACTTGGTTTGCAGGTTGATATGAAGGACTTGGAATCGGCAAACAAGATTTTAGGGATGCAAATTCAACGAGATAGAAAAGATAGGAAGATTTGGCTTTCTCAGAAGTAAAACTTACTGAAAGTCTTGCGGCGCTTCAACATGCAAGAGTGCAAGCCAGTTTTACCCCATCTCCTATCAATTATCCTCAAGTATGAGTCCTAGCAGTGAAGCGGAGAGGATGGAGAAGTCTCGAGTACCGTATGCATCGGTGGTGGACAGCCTTATAATTGTTATGATGGGTACAAGACCAGACATTGCACAAGCAGTGGGAGTGGTTAGTATGTTCGTAGCAGGTTTAGGTGGAGAGCAGTGAAATATTGATCAGGTGTTGCATTGCGTTTCAGAGAATCGAAATTAGGTGTCAAAGGTTATTGGCGATTTACGTAAATTCGATTCTACTGAAGTTTATAAGAAGAACAAGCAACATGAAGGCAAAGATGGTGTGAAGATTTGATTAGTTTCATCAAAATCTTCAAGTGGGAGATTGTGAGGAATGAAGTCCCACATTGGTGGGAACTTCTAAAGGAACATGGTTTGGAGGTTATAAAAGAAACCCCTTGCACCCTTTGTTATTATCCCATATCTTCCTTTGTTCTCTCCTTTCTTGTATTCTCATAATTTTGAGAAGTTCTTGTTGTGAAAGAGAGAGGTGCTGTAAAATTTCTTCCATAGTATAAAATTTCTATTTTTTGCCTATTGTCAGTATTTTCTCTTCTCTATTTTAGTTGTGTGTGCTTGTGCTGTATGACTGATATACTAACAGTTCATTGCATTATACATGGTGGAAAGACTGCCCACACATAAGAGAGAGTTTGCAGCTATCAATCAATTGGTGCTACCATGCAAAGACTAAGAAGAACATATTTCACAAAGAAATCTACGAGAAAACATCCTGATTATAGCTGGTGATGATTTTATTGAGGAAGTTGCAATCTAATGTTATGTTCATGCCATCCTATGCACAAAATTTTATAGCATCTATGCAACACACTCAAAATTATGTTAAGAAACTTAAATTGCAACCTGCAATCTAAGCGCATGTTTGGAAAAATGGAACTGTGAAAGGTTGTTACAGATTTACAGCTGCTATAAGTAAAAAGAATTTATGAGGAAAAGTCAGTTATGGAGTTGTAGAGACCAGAGTCTCAAACAACATGGATCATCGTATCTTTGATTCTTCCTCTATCTTTTCTGGGAAGCTAACATCCAGAGGAATAGAGTTCAGTAATAAAGCATCTTGTTCTTATTTTCCATATTGGTTTTGGTGTTCAGGATATTAATAGAAGAGAATAGGAATTCCCAGTTTCTTTATATCTGAGAAACATTAACCTAAAAGAAATTATAATCAAAGGATTAGATATAAAGAGCAACACAACCATACAGTGAAGGTGATCTTCCAATGATCCCAATGGCATAAATTCATAAACAAGGAGGCGCTGATCCCCATCTGCACAGTATCCGATGAGATTCACAAGGTTAGGGTGATGTAGAAGACTGAGCATGAGAACCTCCACAAGGAATTCTCTATTCCCCTGAAGACCATTTTTGTCTAACTGTTTAACAGCAACTATCTGCAAAGGTAAATGAAGAAATCGTAAGACTCACTAGTCACTAGAGGTCTCAACCACACAAATTCTGAGCATTTAAGATTAAGGATTGCCTTCTCTCATTGAAATATGAAGTTTTTATTCTGCTACCCCTTTTACTCAGGAAACCATATGCATGGCAATATGGCCACAACAAAAAATAAAAAACTCCCAAAATGACATTGAGAGAGAGAGAGGCAGAAGCATTAGGGATGGGTCAATGTCTTAAGATATCTGATCAAGAAGTAACATGAATTTAAATGTATGAACATTAGCTTTTATTTCCTTATCATCCTCCTAGGCATACACAACAGTGAAATACTAACTTGGGAATATAAAGTACTTTGCCCAACACAATAATACATATATGATATAGATATTTAAACACAGACAATTCATCATTTTTAGGATAGTTATGGAATTATAAGTTCGTCAAAATAATCATAAAAGCCATAGCTTTTTTTTCCCTATTTCACAACTATATCAAGTAATGATAAACACAATACTAATCAGGCCTTATTCCACTACGTGGGGGTATACGATAATACGGATCAGTCACCATGGATCTGTTTTCATTGACAATATTGCAAAATTATGGAACATGGCAAAAGCAAATGATTCTAGGAAGAGGAGAGTGATGGCTTGTGGAAGTAAATCAAGGACTCGACGTTGTGTGAATTGGCGATTCCTGGTTCCATCTGCGACACGTAAAACTCTGTTTAAAACCATTATTAATATAGATAATGACACAGAGAGTGAGAGAGAAAGAGAAAGTATGAATGTTATGTTATAACATCACTTTGCAAACAAATTTACAATATAAGAAAATCTATACGTGAAGTTGTATTATTTTCAATTCATGTTATAAGAAAATGTCATGAGAAGATATCTAACATAAATATTTACTTATGGAAACGAAACCAATGGTGTTTGCTTATTTATACGTCATTGGCGTTCTGTTACAGCATTACTTTTTTTCACAATTGACACAAAGCCTTTGTGTCAAAACATGCACCAAAAAAGGAACGAAACTAAAACAGGAGCAGATAATGAACGAGAAATTTTAAAAGAGAATGTGAAAAATACAAAATATTGGTGTAACCTTTTGCGAAGGTTGGTGACAGATATAGTGAACTCTTCAGGAATTGTGCTAAATTCAAGAAGCAGCAATTACAAACGCCAGTAGTCCTGCCCGGTTGAAACTTTGTAGCTCACAAAGATGCCACGAGTTTTCTCAATCTAAACTCTCATGCAAACAATTTTGCATGCAAGTTTAACTTTCTTTTCTGGATCCACCTACCTGTTACCTCACACACCTATGTTCCTGTCAAAACTTGTACGTTGCCACAAACACTAGTTTTTCATAAATATAGTTGATAAAAAAACCGAGTTAACGTGCATCAAGATTTTATAATAAAACTATAATTAATCATAATTATAGTTTTCATAATAAGAAGACGCTGCACCTTATACATGTTAGCGTAACTATAATTAATCATAATTGAGACCGTATTAATTATCATCAAAGTTGCACCATGTCTACCCATTAAACTAAGAACATGAAAAATTTCCAATGAAATTATCAAGTTAATAGCGATTGCTAAGAATTACTTCGGCAATTTATTATAAAACACCAGATAATATGAATATAAGAGCGGTTCACACTAGAGCAAAAGAAAGATACACGTCTAAAAGAAAGAAATTGGAAACATGATTCTCATGAAAAAAATGAATTTTTTTATATAAACAAGTTATTGAATTTTGTTATTTAGTTTTATAATTAAAGTGATTAAGATGATCGGAGCAAATTATAGAGTTAAAAAAAATACTAGATTAAAATAACAGAGCTGTAAGATCACAAATCATATATCATGTGATCAAGTTCCATGAAATGAGGTGCACACATGATGAAATTAATTGCATTTGTGGTGTTATTGATATGTCATGACATGACGTTAATAGATAAAATTTTTGCGGCAGAGAGGACAAGTAGTGTATCCCCTCTCCAACCAAGTGCGGATGCAAGAGGAGTGGAATTGATGAACACACTCTCTAGAAGGTTGAATGGACTCTCCATTCTGAAGTTGTTCCATGCAAGTGGTGCAATCATCTGTGAAGATTGTAGGTGGTGGCAATGTTGGTCTGTATGTTACCCTCTCATCCCTTACACTTTGAAACTGCAGCGTCGTTGGGTAATTCCCCAGCCCCTCTTACACTTGTTAACTGTGTTGCTCGTTGATTATGTGATATTTCCCTCTCATTCTCAGCCCTTTCAAATTCTGCAAATGCAAGAAACAATAACACAAGAAATATGGACCCAGAGTACACAATGCATATAACATAATCAACGTTGTAAGGACTTTTCTCATCTAAGAAAATCGAAGATACAACCGCAGTAACTGTAACCCATCCAATAAAGAATCGGAGCACTAACAAAAGCGCCTCAGGTGAGATATGGCTAGACCTCCAAATCAAATAAATTAACAGAAGCATCAGTAACCACAGGCAAATAATGCAGATAGCATAAGCAATTTCATGTGTGATCTTTCTCAATAGAAAATTACACATGTTGGGAACAATACGACTAACGTTATCGTCAGGGCAACACGGTCCCGAGTCACCATAGGAACTAGGGAAGTAGGTTGCAGTGTAGTGAAAAACGTGGGATTACGTGAAAAAACGATACCAGAGAGGTAAGTTTAATCTAAGTGATTCCTACGGCGTCGTTAAACCTAAGTAAATTACGTGGTACCTTTAAAACTTTAAAATTTTCGCCCGATAATACTTAGAAATAGGTTTAAGAGATAATTTTATTTAATAATAAATTATATAATAATATATATTTTTTATAACTTATGTGTTTTTCTTTTTTAACTGGTACAATTTTTTGAGTATAATATCCGCAAAAACCGAAGGTTGTTACTTTAATCCGTCAATGTTTACAGTAAAAAGAAAATCATCATTTTTAATTTTCAATTTTACTTGATTCTCTTTATTAACATGCAAACTGGAATTGTAAGACCAATTCTAATTCAGATAATATCATTCCTCGTCCTTTAACACGATTCCTGTCCCAATGTCACAGCCAAGTCTTTAACACTGGATGTTGAAAAGCGTAACGAGTAAATGGGTAGGTTTGATCCTTTCTCACAAGCGAGCATGCTTCAAAATTCAGAATCAATAAATAGAAACAAAGAATGCCTACTAAATTCATTTAAATTCACAAAAGCATTTTCAGTGATCCAAAGACTAGCATAACACCAAACCAAAACTGTCATGTTATCAAGAAAGCAATCACCCCATCAATATTTTATAATAGTCTCCAATTGTGCTGGTCATGCTCATGCTGTTCAAAAGTAAAAAAAAAAAAGCACATGCAAAGAAGAAAGGAAAATGCGTACAATTTGAAAATTCGGTGCCTAACGTGTTTTTGAAAATTGAGCGTTTCATTTGCCTATATAAAGGAAACAATGAAAGGCAAAATATGCAAAACAACTGAAAATATTCAGAGAGCAAAAACAGAGAAAATAGTTTAGCTTCTGAGTACAATTGGGTTACAGGTTGTGAATGGTTGAGTCATTTTTGAGTGTTTTGTAAACACTGAGTGTATTCCTTTTATTTAGTAAAATATCTGCAGTAATCCGGAGACGTAAGCATTATTGGCCGAACTCTGTTATCAATTTTGTGTATGCAATATTTCACATTTATTTTTCACTTCCACAAATCTGATGTTACAAGAAAGTTCAGCATAATTTTCTCAACAACTGGTATCAGAGCTGGTCCAAAATTCTATAATTTGTGATTACTATTCATGTGAATAGTAAATTTAATTTTGCAATTACTATTCATGCGAATAGTACTATTCGAAAACTTTCGATTTACAAATTGTGATTACTATTCATGTGAATAGTAAATTTAATTTTGCAATTATTGTTCATGCGAATAGTACTGTTCGAAAAATTTCGATTTGCAAATTGTGATTACTATTTATGAATAGTGAAATTACTGTTCATGAATAGTTAATTGTGAATAGTAAAAAATTTGTCGGCGTTACAAATTTGTTCACAGACGTGTTCTAAACACAGTAGTTTACAGAAATTGGCATAAATGATCCTGAGGAGAAGCCAAATTTGAGTGGAAGTATGGCCGCAGACGAAAGAAAGGTAAAAATCGAGAAGTTCGATAGTGCAGACTTCGACTTTTGGAAGATGCAAATAGAGGACTATTTGTATCAGAAAGGCATGCATGAACCTCTCACAGGCAAGAAACCAAAGTCTATGAAGGAAGAAGACTGGAAACTTCTGGACAGAAAAGCTCTTGGAGTCATCCGATTAACATTATCCCGTAATGTTGCTTTCAATATAGCAAAAGAAAAGACTACGGCGAATCTTATGAAGGCTCTTGAAAGCATGTACGAAAAGCCGTCAGCCTCAAACAAAGTTCATTTGATGAGGCGGTTGTTCAACTTACGGATGGCAGAAGGCGCCTCAACGGCGCAACATCTAAATGAACTCAACACTGTCACAACTCAATTGAGTACAGTTGGAATCGATTTCGATGATGAAGTACGGGCTTTAATTCTCTTATCTTCCTTGCCTGAGAGCTGGAATGCTACTGTCACAGCTGTGAGTAGCTCATCGGGAAACAATAAGTTGAAATTTGATGATGTTCGTGATTTAGTTCTCAGTGAAGAGATCCGGCGTAGAGAGTCGGGTGAATCATCAACCTCTTCAGTATTGCATACAGAGTCAAGAGGTAGAAGTTCAACCAGAGGAAGAGGACGCAGTAAATCAAAGGTGAGGCGTTCCAAGTCCAGAAATCATCATAGCTCCAACAACTCGAAGACTATTGAGTGCACCAAAGAATTAGGAGGCGAAAGAAGAGGCAAATGTTGCTTCCACCTCTAGAGGAGATGATGCGTTGATATGTTCTTTAGAGAGCAAGGAGGAGTCTTGGGTGTTAGACTCTGGAGCATCTTTTCATGCCACTTCGCATAAAGAATTCTTCAAGAATTATGTTCCCAGAAACCTTGGTAAAGTTTATCTTGGTAATGACCAATCATGTGAGATTGTGGGCAAAGGTATAGTGAAGATTAAGTTGAATGGGTCCATATGGGAATTGAAAAATGTCAGACATATTCCCGACCTAACGAAAAACTTAATCTCAATAAGCCAATTGGCCAGTGAAGGTTATACAACAGTCTTCCACGGTGATAATTGGAAGATTTCAAAGGGTGCAATGATAATTGCTCACGGCAAAAAGAATGGTACTCTTTACAAGACAGCAGGAGCATGTCATTTGATTGCAGTTGCAGCAAATGAAAATCCCAATCTATGGCACCAGAGACTAGGTCATATGAGTGAGAAAGGGATGAAAATCATGCACTCAAACGGCAAACTACCAGGTCTTCAGTCAATAGAAATTGACATGTGTGAAGACTGTATACTTGGAAAGCAGAAACGAGTCAGCTTTCAAACAAGTGGAAAAACCCCAAAGAAGGAAAGACTTGAGCTTGTTCACTCTGATGTTTGGGATCCAACAACTGTCCCATCCATTAGTGGAAAACGATACTTTGTGACTTTTATTGATGATCACTCCAGAAAGGTATGGGTATACTTTCTAAAATATAAGTCTGAGGTATTTGAGGCTTTCAAGATGTGGAAAGCTATGGTAGAAAATGAGACAGGATTGAAGATTAAGAAGATCAGAACTGACAATGGTAGTGAATATGAAGACACCATATTCAAGAAGTTTTGCTATGAGCACGGGATCAGAATGGAGAGGACCGTGCCGGGTACGCCTCAATACAATGGTGTAGCTAAGCGTATGAATTGAACATTGACTGAAAGAGCCAGAAGCTTGCATTTACAGTTAGGCTTACCAAAGCAATTATGGGCAGAAGCAGTCAACACAGCAGCTTACTTGATCAACCGAGGTCCATCGGTATCATTGGAGCACAAAATACCAGAAGAGGTATGGAGCGGAAAAGAGGTAAAACTCTCACATCTTAGAGTTTTTGGCTGCGTAGCATATGTGCACTTTAGTGATCAAGGAAAGAATAAGCTTGATCCCAAATCAAAGAAGTGCACTTTCATCGATTATGGTGAGGATGAGTTTGGCTACTGCCTATGGGATGATGAAAATAGAAAGATGATCCGCAGCAGAGATATAATCTTTAATGAAAGAGTGATGTACAAGGACAAGCATAACATGGGCGCTAACAATTCAGAACAAATTGAGCCAGCGCATGTAGAACTTGACGATGTCCTTGAAAGTTCTATAGTTGATAATCCTCAGCTAGAGGAATCAACTGGAGAAAGCAGTGAGCAACAGTCTGAAATATCAGAGCTTCCTACTCCAACTCCTGTATTGAGAAGGTCTTCTCGACCTCATGTTCCTACCAGGAGATACATGGACTACATGTTGTTCACTGATGGAGGAGAGCCTGAAGATTATGAAGAAGCATGTCAAACTATAGATGCCAACAAGTGGGAGCTTGCTATGAAAGACGAGATGCAGTCTTTGATCTCTAATCAGACATGGGAACTAGCTGAGTTACCTATGGGAAAGAAGGCACTTCACAACAAATGGGTGTATCGGGTGAAGGAGGACTATGATGGCTCCAAAAGATACAAAGCCCGGCTAGTTGTTAAAGGATTTCAGCAAAAGGAAGGAGTCAACTACACAGAGATTTTTGCACCAGTTATGAAGCTCAATACTATCAGGTCTGTGTTAAGTATTGTTGCCAGTTAAGAGCTATACTTGGAGCAGTTGGACGTGAAGACTGCATTTCTTCACGGAAATCTAGATGAGGAGATCTACATGCATTAACCTGAAGGCTTCTTAGAGAAAGGGAAGGAGCGTATGGTGTGCAGATTAAAGAAGAGTTTGTATGACCTAAAACAAGCGCCAAGACAGTGGTATATGAAGTTTGAAAGCTTCATGCACAGGGAAGGCTTCAAGAAGTGCAATGTTGACCACTGTTGTTTCTTCAAGAGGTATAACTCCAGTTATATCATTTTGCTACTTTATGTTGATGATATGTTAGTAGTAGGTCCAAACATGGCCGAGATCAGAAATTTGAAGATCCAGCTGTCAAAAGAGTTTCACATGAAAGACTTGGGTCCAACAAAGAAGATCCTTGGAATGCAAATCACGAGAGATAAGCAAAAGGGAACTTTGCAGTTATCTCAAGCGGAGTACATCAACCGTGTTTTGCAAATATTCAACATGAGCAATGCCAAACCGGTTAGTACACCTTTGGCTAGTCATTTTCGCCTATCAAAGGATCAGTCCCCTGAGACGGATGAAGAAAAAGAATTAATGGCTAAGATCCCTTATGCTTCAGCAATTGGAAGTTTAATGTATGCGATTGTCTGTACGAGGCCAGACATTGGCCATGCAGTGGGAGTTGTAAGCAGGTTTATGGCAAATCCAGGAAAAGCTCATTGGGAAGCAGTCAAGTGGATTTTGAGGTATCTACGAGGCACAACAAAGAAGTGTCTGTATTTTGGAAAAGGAGAATTAAAGGTACAAGGCTACGTAGATGCAGACTTTTGAGGTGAAGTCGATCACCGAAGAAGCACCACTGGTTACATATTTACTGTTGGTACTACATCTGTCAGTTGGATGTCACGAATACAAAAGATTGTTGCTTTATCCACTACAGAAGCTGAGTATGTAGCAGTAACAGAAGCTAGTAAAGAGTTGATATGGCTTCAAGGACTGTTAACAGAGTTGGGATTCATCCAAGAGAGGAGTGTTTTGCACAGTGACAGTCAGAGTGCAATACATCTGGCAAAAAATTCAGCATTTCACTCTAGAACCAAGCACATTGACATACGTTACCACTTCATCAGATCTCTGCTTGAGGATGAGGTGCTAACATTGAAAAAGATTATAGGAAGCAAGAACCCAGCAAACATACTAATAAAGGTGGTGACCATTGACAAATTGAAATTGTGTTCAACTTCAGTTAACCTGCTAGAATAACAGACCAGAAAAGACTGCTGCATTGATTGAGGTGTGAAGACAGATTGAAATCAGTCTTCAAGTGGGAGATTGTTGAAAAGTCAAAAAAAAGCACATGCGAAGAAGAAAGGCTAACGCGTACAATTTGAAAAGTCAGTGCCTAACGCGTTTTTGAAAATTGAGCGTTTCATTTTCTTATATAAAGGAAACAATGAAAGGCAAAATATGCAGAACAACTGAAAATATTTAGAGAGCAAAAACAGAGAAAATAGTTTAGCTTCTGGGTACAATTGGGTTACGGGTTGTGAATGGTTGTGAGTCATTTTTGAGTGTTTTGTAAACACCGTGTATTCCCTTTCTTTAATAAAATATCTGCAATAGTCCGGAGACGTAGGCATTATTGGCCGAACTCCGTTATCAATTTTGTGTGTGCAATATTCCGCATTTATTTTTCACTTCCACAAATTTGACGTTACAAGAAAGTTCAGCGTAATTTTCTCAACACATGCAATCACCCCAAATGCCTAGAAAGAAAGAAAATAAAAATTCAAAAACAACTAAATCTCTCAATCAAACTTTATCAATCATTTCATCTTCCTCTTGGCTTCCTTTCTCACCATTCAAGGTTGATGCTCTTGTGCTGTTGAGCACAGAACCAGAGCACAAAGTCAAGAGAAGTTAGCACGGTAAAGAGGAAGAAAAACCTATGTGCCCCATATTCAAGTTATTGGGAATCCATCCTGCTCTCTCTCCCTTGCTGTGATTCCCGTCACCACGTACACTAGCTGACATAGTTTCGAAGAGAAATTGAAGCCATGCAAAAGGAGCTTCCAAAGCTTTTTATGCCATCTAGTGTTTGTCCACTAAAGAACTCCAATTGACCGATATACCTGAAAACTTCCAAGCACCAACCAAAACATACATGGATTTACCAAAATATTTCAAAGAATTAACCTTCTCTCTAGCTTAACCCGTTTGAGTTTTTCAAGCTCTGTACCAATAGCACCAGTTGCCAACATAGCTAACATTCCAATAATCAGGCAAACTCTCATTCATTGAAGATCAGTTGATCCCTTAGGTTGCCGGTAAATCTTCCTACCACCGAAACAAGGATTTGAAATAAATTTCTTTGCATGAAAAGGACAAAACAAGAGCATTATTATTTGTTGAGGAAGCAAAATGTGTGTTGAGAATGCTACCAGTTTAGGGAAAGAGTCCATTATGAAAAGGAGGGTTGAAATAGTCACATTGATTCCTTTTTGTTTATATGATTTTTAGTGAACCGTATGCATCAAAAGGTGCATGTACAGCTCTTTAAGGTGTAAAATTAAATCCTAATCAATTGACTTTATTGAAAAAGATTACTTTTTTTAGGCCAATAGGTCCATAGTGAACTATCAATCAACTTATTGGCATTCTGCTATTTCTCACAGTAAGGGGAGAGAGCAGGATAGATTCCCAATAACTTGAATATGGGTCACCTGGATTGGTTTTTCTTGACCTTGTGCTCTACTTGTTTTGTGCTCGGTGGTACAAGAGCATCAACCTTGAAGACGTAAGAAGGGAAGCCAAGAGGAAGATGAAATAATTGATAAAATTAATTATGAACAATGGGGTGTCTAAAATCATTGGAATGTTAACTATGCTTGCAGAGTTGCAGTGTTACAAAGTTTGAAAGACTCAAACTGGTTAAACATGTGAGAAGGCTAATTAGTTGACTATATTTTAGTAAATCCCACAATATGTTCTTGTTGGTGCTTCAGAATTCTTTAGGTAGGTCAATTGAAATTCTTTAATGGGCACGCCTTAGATGGCCACGACCGCGTGGTTTGAGCAAAGACTGCCAAGATGTCAGCCACAGCAGCCCCAAGCGCTATTCAATGAAATTGAAATGTCTTTCAACATGCATCTTCTAATGCCATCAAATTCAATAGAAAAGAATAGAATAGTATGAATAGAATACCACGACAAAAATGAGCTAAAATATCGAGCATGTTAAATATCGACCCCAGCAAGAACCATTGAGGAAGGCTCCAATGAGTGAGAATATGTAAACGGTTCCCATCCACTTGCTCACATTATTAGCAGCCTCGACACTGTCTTGATCCAGCACTCGGATCAGAAACAGAACCAACTTCACTCCAACTCCAAAGAATGCTAGTGTAGCTAGTGCTTGATTTCCTGCATCCATTTTTCACAACAATATTAAATCACACCCAGTTCACACAAATAAGATGCTTGCATTTGTATGAGTGACTCAATTGATCTTATGGCACACAACAAAAATCAGTGATAAAATATTAAACTGTCAAATTGTTTTTCTATTTAACAGTAACACAGCCCCCTTTCTGAAAGCAACACTTTTTATCTATTAAGAATAACTGACCTCAACCGCTTCAACATTCAAGGGCTAGACAGTGTGTGAAATGGCGATTCCTGGTTCCACCTGCGACACGTAAAACTCTGTTTAAAACCATTGTTGATATAGATAATGACACAGAGTGAGAGAGAAAACACAAAGCATGAATGTTCTGTCATAAAATCACCGTGCAAATATGTTTATATAATAAAAAATCCATACGGGAGGTTGTATTGTTCTCAATTCATGTGACACGCAAAGGTCATGAGAATATATCTAATATAAATATATACTTATTCAGTTTTAGTAGGTAAGCTAGTCCTTTTTAACAGAGTCATGCCTTTGAGTGTGTTCCTATTTTTACGGTAAGCACCTATATTGTGGTGATGTTAAAAAAGGATCCACTAACATGGAAGCGGAGGCTAAAGATCTGCATAGGAGCAGCACATGAACTACACTACCAGCACATGGCGACATAAATCCGACTAAAAGTCTTTTGGATGGCAACATGGTTCCTAAACTAGCAGACTTTCGGCTTTGTTTAGGTTATTTAACTAATACGATTTGGAGATAGAAAGACATGATTAATCGATATGGGGATAGAAACCGATAAACATATTAAAAAAAAATACAAATTGGGACATCAAGTTACTTGATTGCAGGAAAATCCCAAGATACGATTTTGTGATGAGTGGACAAAATATTCTCGTGATGAGATGCTTCCCTTCTGACTCGGGAGTGAGAGTGAAGCATTAATAGAAGTGTACACAACTGGGGCTATATATACTATCCCCCAACAGAGTTCCATTTACTGAATTGCATTGCACTATAATTTCTATACTGTGTTGTTCTTCACCACTCAATCATATGTTTGCATTACATAATATAATTATCATAAGAATAAAAAAAAAAAAAAGCTGCAGCAAATTTTACGGATTTTGGCTTTGGGGTATATTATTAGGAGGTGACGGAGAAAAATGAGGGATCCAAGTTGAAGGGTCTCCTAAATTCAAAGCAGGTGGTGGTAGTGGTGGTGGAGAAAGATGAGAAAGAGAAGGTATATGAGGTACCCAAGTGGTAGGGTCTCCTAATTTGAATGGAGGAGAAGGTGTTGGAGGATATGAGGGGAGTGGTGGAAATGGAAAAGGTAAAGATGGTGGTAAGGTTGGGAATGGCAGTGAGGGAAAGGGAGGGATTGGTAATGATGGAAAAGGAGGCAACGGTAGCTGAGGAATGGGTGGCCATGGGAATCCATAAGGTGGAAGATAAGGGAAATAGAATTTTGAAGAGTTGAAAGAGCTCCTAGTTGTACCACATAAGGTAGTGTTCTTCTTAGGTGGCTTGTAACTCAAAGCACTCAAGGTGTACACACACAAGTTGTCTTGTTTTGATTTCACCGATATCTCACGTGTTGTGCTCTTTAGAAAGGGAACGTTGCAAATGGGAGATGAGGTCCTTATCAAGCTTGCTTGGCACATTGACACAATTGCTGACCCATCCATGCAATTAACTCCATCCACTGGTGGTATCTCCAACTTGTACACTCCATATTGGTCTGTGGTTCTGTTCACTGAGAAGCTTATCTGCTCGCTGGTTTTTGGTGAGGTTGCTCTAAATCTGCACTGTATGTGAACCTCAACACCTGATTAATTGGAACAAACCAATGAAACACTGCATTTCAAAATCCCAACTCTACCAAGCTTTCATTGCCTTACCTTGCAAGAAGTAACTCTCTTTAGAAAAACTGCCGCTTGAGCAGGTGTCACAATAAACAACTCCCACTACACTGATCCGTGAGATATTAGGAGATTGCGCAATGACCACAAATGGGCAACTAAAAAGAGATGTGAGAAGAAGAATAAGAAGATGGAAAACAAGTGGATCCATGGAAGGAATTGAAGCAGAAGAGTGAAGGCGATGAAGCTTCCACAAAACTAAAACATCTTTGTGATGGTTGGCAGTGGCAAGTGAGTGCAAGTATAACAATATTTTATAGTGAGAGAGTGTGGTGTGTACATAGAAGGAACCCGTGAGTGTGTAGTGGTAGTAGGACCAACTACAATAAGAGAGCTAAAATTGTTAAATGTATTCACTACAAACAAAGACATGTGAAGGTGGTGTTGGCAGAATATGGTTGGCAAGGAAGCAGAGATTTGGAAGGTCATTATACCAAAACATATAGTCAGGTTCATTTGTATTTTTATTTATTATTGATGGGAAGAAAGCGCATTGGGTCACACAGACACATATTTTAGAGCAATTTAAATTCATGCTCTATGCCATTTGTCAAGCGAATATGTTCAACCAGTTAGACTTAGACGTGACTGTAGATAACGGGGAAATCTGTAATGTTAAGTGCAAATTTTAACTTGCTCTTGCCAGATCTGCAGAAGACACGTTGTATTTGGGTGTCTTCAAATTATTGGATAATGGGGATTTTAGACAACAAGCACGTTATGGTGAAAGCTAGCTTGTTAATTTATGGGATCTCTGATAACTAAAGATAACAATAAGCACGTTCTTAATTTTGACCTAACACAATGTGATCACCCATAATTGAAATAGAGGACCTAATTTCTAGTTTTAATAAGATTTTGAATTTTACTTGTCAAAAGAATTATCTTGTGAATTGTTTTGAAGTACCATTTATTCAAATAATCAAACATAACTAATTAAGCATCTGACTGAATATTAATTCATCATAATTCCTATCATATGCCCTCATTAAACCTTTAATTTAATTCAGCATAAATAAAATTGTATAAACAATAAAGCCACAATTTTTTTTCTGAAATTATAAAGGTTAAAATGTAGTTTTTTACTATGTAAGTTGTTTTAATTTCATTTTTCTTGCATAATAATAAGTTTGAACGCCATAGTTCGGCCTTATGGTCCACGCATACAAAAAAATTGTTAGAGCATGCGATACACATATTAGTTATGCTATTGAGAGACCAGTTTGCGCACATTAGATTTATACTGGTAATTAAATAAAATGATACGCTTCTATCATTTTCGTAAACAGTTGTGGATATATAAGACAAGTTGGTACAATCTGTTTTGAAGTAATTTGATTAGAAGCACTGTAATTGATAAGAGACCCTGCATGACGTATTGAGGATGTAATGAATGACTAACCTTAATATTGAGGAAACTTCATTCTAATGTGCTCAACAATAGGGCTTACCTTAACTTTCGCTGAATCAAGTCACATCAGATTTAACTTACATAAAGACACAATATTATTTTATGGTGTTTGGTTTGGTGCTGAGGATTTGAGAGGGCATCTAATGTAGCTTGGAAATTGTTGAGTTTAATGTTATTATAATGACTTTTTTTTAAGGTAATTTCGGTTTAAAGGCATTTTAACATGTAAAATTCATATAATCTGCAATAACATTTACTCACAATGACATTGCAAGTTTTCGTTGACATGTTTGTAAGTGTGTTTTTGTGTCTGTTCTACAAGAAATGGTGCTAATGTACTCTCTAGTGTGATTTTTCTGTGTGTACCGTTACTTCCTTTTCTCGTTTCAATTATCGGTTGAGAAGGAAATCAAGGGACCTAATGCCTGGAAGTTTTGCAATTCAATGTAAAGAAAAATTCATCAAATGAAAAGTAATGATGCAATAACAGAGAGCAAGTCACCAAAGGCACATATCACCTCAAAAAAGAATGTATGGCAATAATTTTCGAAGACAAGCTTCAATATACTTTTGACCAATTTACACTATCACTTGAAAATTGATACATTTACACAAAAAATGTTGTTGAAGTCTCTCACATGATGGAAAGAAAGGCCATACAAATTGATGGCAAGCATAGAGTTGTCATATCTAGATCAATCCATTATCCTAGAAGCACACGAGGCACGTACTTATTGTAGTATTTTATTTGTATATATGCTAATTGTTGACATTAAATGTTCTCAATTTAATCATATATTTAGATCTGACCTGATTTAATCCAAAAAGCCAAAGAAGGACGAGTAGATGCAATCGAAACATATGTTTTTCGGAATACACATGAACCTTCGCGTCATGAGTATGATTTTCCTAGCAGTAATGATCTCATTAGAAATCTCAAGACCATTCAAGAGTAGACTTCATTCTGTTCTTCGCATTAGTCCAATGGATTATTTAGCAATAGCAATAATAATTAGATAGACTCTGAAAGAATTAATGAGCAAATTAAAATTTAATAAGCCTCTAAAGTAAATTTGTTTAGTACACTTATAGAGAAATTTTTAAAACGCGTTAGATTTTACCTTATTTTATTGGCTCAAACTTTATTTGATACCGTGACGCAAGTGGGTAAGCGAGCACTCCTGAAGGAAAAACTACAAATTCTCAACGTGCAAACGTAAAAAAAAAATATAGTCATGTATTTGACAGGAATGAAATTTTTTAACCTTCTCATCTAACTTTTGAATGTCAAAATAGTTTATAATTAAAAAATATCTCTAGGAAACATTCAGAATATTTACCATCGGACATAATTGTTCTATTATAGGTTTTATAATATTATTGAATTCTTAGTTTATTTTGAGACACCAAAGTTTCTTAAGAATGCTTTAACCAAATATGTAACATACTTGGACCGTAAATCTAACCAAACCCTTAGTCTATTTTTAACCCCTAATCACAATCTTGCTGTTTCACTTTCAAGATCGCAACTTAGAACTTTACAGCAAGGAATATCAGCGTACGTTCTACAGCCCAAAGGATATATCAGAAATCACTCAACCTATTTTCAATCATCATCATCATCGTCAAGCCACCTTAACAAAAAAAAAAGACATTTAGTCAAAAGTTCCAGGATAAGATATTGCTAAAACTTGAGCGAAACTTTTTTACGCGTGTATTAGCCCATCTAGCCTTGTGAATGCATGTACCGCATTTACCAAGTTTTAGTTTGACAACTGACAAGGAATTGACAGAAAATAGAACGCGGAAAAACAATAATGATAAGCCTCGGTTCAATTTTCACTATGGCAGTTAGAAATGTGAATGAAGTTCAATGGTAAATTTCGAATAACTACTTTTCCTTCTGCTTTTCATTCTTTTTACAAGAGAACTATGAATGACATAAAGCAATAAAGAAACACAAATTAATCATTCACACAAAAGTAGTTATGAAGGCCCGCGAAGAGTTGTCTGTACACCTTCTGTCTTTCCCAACCATGCATCATTTCATACCAAGCTGAGATCATTTCCCAAGTTCCAGTTCAATTTCTTCAATTCTCAAAAGATGAATGTTATTTTTTAAACTTCAGAAGCTTCTGTGGACAAGGATGAGTCTGTGCCATAATTCCAAAGGCTCTTCAGCTCACCTCTTATGTATCCCAATATAATAGTGACACCTGTTGATTTAATCAGACAATAGTCGGGCATGAGATAGATTTAACTTACCACTACACATTTAATTTCAGCCCAAAACCAGTTACCTAGTGTACATGGGACAAGGTAGAGGAGTGCAGGTTGCCCACTTCCGTTCATCAGATATAGCCCCAAATATGTGAAAACGAGACCTAAAACAGTAAAAAGACCCATTGTCATGATATAGAAGAATAATAGCATAGAATCCAGATCACGAGTTTAGATCTATTAACTAGGAGCATCGGAGGGTGGAACCATACAACTTTTAAAAGCAACTAAAGTAACTTTTGAAAGAACCAAGTCGAAGACCTCCAATTGTTTGTCCCCTGACTTCTGTGATGATCTTATCGAGTTCTGAAACTAGTTCTCATTTGTTTATGCATTTCTCACGTTTCCCTCTTATGGAATAACATGTTTGGTATTTTTAGTGAAGATTGGTTCCAGTAAGGATGCTAGAAGGCTTTGATGCCGCTCTCAGTTTGCAGCACCTCAGTTAGTGTGTCTGGTTAGAAAGAAATTTTAGAATCTTTCATTGGTTGTCAATTGCTGTGAGTTTATTTGGGATTGAGCATTCACCTAGCTTCTTTGCCGTGTTCTGCTAATGGTTTTTTTTTTTAAGGGGGTATATTTATTAGATCTTCAGAGACACAGGCGTGCTGTGTTGCAGGTTACTCTTACCTTTTTTGTCTTTCTCTTTCTTTTCTTGATTTAGTTCATAAGGTTTTCATGTCGCTTTTATACCCCTCTTAATTTTTTTCTAGACAAAACTTGGGTGCAATTTCTTAGGTACTTTTGGCACTGTTTAAAATTAGATTTATCTTGATAAGAGGTCTGCATTTAATATTGTCATGAGATATCAAGGTAAGACTCTAATTCTAATTGGCAAACACCACTGTACAAGTTAAAAAAGAAGCAACACAGTTTTAGCAAAAAGTTTCCATAAAGGGGGAAACTAACAAGTCTTCAATACAAACAAGGAACCAAAGAACTTACCAATGCCATAGCCAATTACCAACCAAAGAAAATATCCATTTGATGCACCCTTCTTATTATCTTTGTCAAATCTAAGACAACCAAAAGACACAATAAAAATGTTAAAACAAAGTATATAAACAAATCTTAAAACAAAGTATTCTGTGCAATGTACACAAATAAAAAATCAACTAAAGCAAATATTAAAAAGAAAAGAATTCTCTAATTGACATCAAATATTCAGACTCTTGATGTGAATTAAATGAGGAAACAAATCTTGAAATATAAAAAAAAAATATGGAAACTAATCCTACAAGATAATTCTCAAATAGTATAAATTACTTTAAGATAAAAGCTAAATATGATTGAATATAATATAATATGATTGGATATTTATATTATATTCTAACAGACATATCCAAACTGTTAGATATAAAACCATCGATAAGCCTTTGTACAATAGCTTAAGCTTCCAGGAAAGTGGTCAAGAGTTCAATCCTTGTCGCTTCCATTTTATTTTTTAAAACAAAAGCTAAATTTCAGCATAATGTAAACAGGCCAGAGAATTGTCCTCGCTTTAGGGGACATCTTATATCTTATGTAAAGCCATTGATAAGCCTTCACTTACCATAGACCAACCCCCCCCCCCCCCCCCCCAAAAAAAAAAAAAAGAAAAAAGAAAAAAATCACTCATCAACTTAAACTATTGGGACTTGGGAGAGTTGGTCCATGACACCATTATAATTTATTGTATGCAGTGAAACATGAATTATATGCTATGTAGTTTTATGAACAATTTCAAAAGCCCACAAGTTACTTAACCAAATAGTGGCTCCCCCAGTGGAATGCAACATGGAAAAGGAAAATTATAAAGTTATGAAACTTTAAAATCACTTAACAAATACCACTGGTCCACTACAAATAAGCTTTATTCATGTTTTCACCCTTCTGGTAGGAAAAATATAATTCATTTGAAGCTATATGTATGCATCAATTTTGTAAATCTTGCATTTATATATGACATTGACTAATAAGGAACTCAGTACCTATGAGCGAAGGATACAAGCAAACCAGGAAAGAGAATATCCCCAAATCCAATCATGTCATAACCTCCCCAAGGATCAAAAAGACGAGGAAATCTTAAAAGCATAGGAATTGCTTCCCCACCAGCCTTGTCACCTCGAGCAACCTAGAAAAGAAAGCTCATGTAAGAGAACCCCAGAAATACAAGATACCACAAATTTCTCTTCTTTTTGAAATAGAGCAGCAATCATATTAGAGAGAGAAAACACACGTCCATTTAAAAAATAATGTGTTAAAAAGAGTAGCTACTTGATTATTTACCACATAAATCTGGGCCAGTCAACTCTTACACTGTGAACTTGTACCATGGGTTGTATACAGCCCTCCTGTTTAGTTATAAATAAATAAATTTTCCAAAAAACTTTTTGCTTTGTATCCTCTCTTTCTGCATTGTGAAACAGAGAAACGTTTAACCCTTTTCAGTGGTACACTTCCGTTTTGTGTATTACTTGACACACTGAATCTTTCCCAGTGTACATTTTCCTTTTGTGGCCATGCAAGGCTGGTACCCTGTTAGTACTATATCTATACAATCCCAATGTCTCTATAAGCACAAGGATCAAAAGATGTTGATTCGTACAACCCCCAGAACAGCAACCCAAACCAGTGTAGTACTCTAGAGTCTAGTCCATACTCTATAGTTTTAGAGGTATTTAACAATTTTTAATCTTTTATGCGAAGATTCGTACTCAATTCAATACTCTAGTCCATATTCCACATTTTTAATGTCCGCATACATTTCTGTTTCTTTTACTACTTTAAGTCTTTGCATGCATCCCTCCTTGATCCTTGTGCACTCACACCTCAACAAAATGGAGTTGTTGCATGGAAAACAAGTGATTGAGACTATGATAGGCCAAGTTTTGAATTAGGTAGTTTATAATTTTGTATTAGGATTAGGAAGATATTAAGTAGTTATTTTTATATTAATTTCGTATTCAGCAGTTACAGGTCAGAATGTGATAGTTAGAGAGATATACAAATTGTGTTACAGCCTTGTAAAAGGTAATTAAGATGTCAGATTATTCTTCCTTGTGCTATGAAGCAGGAAGCTCTTTGTTAGGGAGAAACCTTGCTGTTTGTACTCAAACCTAGCTTAAAGACCATATTACTTCTATCATTTATTCAGAACAGAGTGAGTTTGAGTCAAACAGACTAATCATACTTTACTTTTCCTTAATAATGGTTTCTAATTGTTTAAGGAGATGTTCTTATTCCTTATTACATGTTAATTAATTGAATGTGCTCATCCAATTTATAGCATCAAAGTCTGAATTCTATATTGTTTACCACTACACAGTCTCTCTATCTTCTTCAATCATGTTACTTTGTCTTATTTTGTCCCAAATATAGTCTGCCTCCTTTCTCTTTGATAATACTTGTTCTCTATAAAAAGAAAAATTGGTGATAAACTGCTCATGTGAGCTCCAAAAACATCTTTTGACAAATACACTCCTTTTTTCATTTGTTGTTCTCTCTTCCAGTGGGGAATACCAGTTTCTTTCCAACTTCTCTATGTTGGATCTTCCTACATGTCAAAATGTAATAAAGATGAGGAAAGCAACCAACATACCAAAACAGTAAAACCTACACCACACTTATCCTTCAAAAGCATGTCCACACGCCACTTACTTTCCCAAAAACACATTTTATTTTATTTGCCCAATTTGAATCTGAACACTTGATGCCATGATACAGAATTTCATAACTACTGCCTTCCATAGTTATAGATTTTCATGCATTTAAGTTTTAACTGAATTACTCCATTATTTCATGTTATCAATTATGCATATATATATATGTGTGTGTGTGTGTGTGTGTGTTATTGTATTTTTCTGTTTCACTTTTTTTTTTTTATATGCTTCAGAAAAGTTGTTGTATCCTCAAACTAAGTTTCTACTTTCTCTTTTCCCTTTTCTGCTAAACTTTCCTTTCTATAAAGTAAAAGAAAGAACTTATGATAGTCTACCTTTAATGATGCAAACAGAGCAGAGATAATCAAAGTAAAAGAACTGTAGTACTAATAAACACTTACTGCAATCATAACACTCTCGTGGAATATCACTGGAGATATGAATACCCAAAAAATGTCATAGACAAAGGCACAACAAAGGAGTACAGTTGCAACCTATTAAATCAGATGCATAAGAAATTATTAGATCTGTTTTAATAGATACATAACATTGTAAGGGAAGCACAATTAGTTGATTGTATACATAAGGAAGCCATTCAGGTACCTTAATATTAGGTAATCGAGCCAACTGCAAGACTGTTATCATCAAACAGATGCCCTGTTAAGAATAAAGTAGTATGTGAAAGATGAGACTAAGACAGCTTATCATCAGTTAATGGTGTCAACATAATTGAGATGACAAACCACCTTCTAGCACAATACTTCAGAAAGGAACCAACCAACAAGATCCCAATGTTGCATTGGCCCATATGTGCTGACTCACAGACATTATTAATGATTTGACAACAATTAACTTGAAGATTCACAATAGAAAAGATTACAAGGAAGTATAATTAAAAATATTTCTAGTTTATGAACTACTAACCACTCAGGTGGTTAACGATGCTCAAAGAATGGTAAATGAGTAGCAGCTAGTTAACATAATTAACCTCTTGATAGATTGACTGTTCCTAAAGTAGAAGATTTGTTATCAAGAACATTTGTTTTTTGTGATTTCTCTACAAACATACACTATGTGCCAATGACTACATATACACACTGGTGTTTGCAGATGTATGCATGAATATAAGTGAATTCAATTAAACGTATTTGAAAGTGAAATAATATACGTATAGGAATAAACTCTAGGAAGACCTAGACTAGAACCCATTGCAACTTCTGCTCTAGTTCCTCATACAAAATTCCTGGCTTCTTCTTGACTTCTAATGATAGTCAGTAATCATGGACAACTTCTAACAAAGAAGAGAAATTCATATTCTAAGCATCTTGAACAATGTAAGTTTGAATTTAAAAACTGAAATAATAATAATAGAAAGATGCTATTGCAGGCTCTAGAATCTAAAACTTACAAGAATATCTTGGCCAACCCAGGAATATGATTCAAGTCGAGTAGCAGCCCAGAAAATTGCAAATGCCACACAGAATAACAACACTACCAGCGAGAAAATAGAAATTTCCCCATATAGAGGTAAATTCACTGTCTTCTGATCACAATTTTGCCATTTTCTGCTCATATTTAAATTAGAAAGAGAGAGAAATTAACAGAACACAAGGCGTGCAGAAAGAAAACTAAGCCCATTTTATGGCCAGAAGAAAAGGAGACATTGATTGTACCTTAAAGTAAGGCTTACAATACAATTGTGCATCCCCTGAAAATGAAAAGAAATTTAAATTAACACACAGAGGACTTTTAAAGCTTTTACGTAGCGAATCTTGATGACAATGATGATGCTGATATTAGTGTCTCTTAAAGCCTTGCTCTTAAGACATTTTCACACTCTTCCTTTCCTTTTTTACCTTTACATAATTTGTATATGAAATCCAACAAGGCTAAATCAGTATAATCTTATTCGTATGTGTCAAATACTCAAATTGATAAAATAAAGTTTCAGTTTATTTATATAGACAGCAAATTTGATCATGGATGATTCGGAACCAATACCCCTTTCATGTATGAAATATGATCTTTAGTTAATAAGCAAGAGTAAGAGTTTAATCCATGGAAATGAGATACATACCTCAATACCACCTATGCAGAAAAGTACAATCAGCACCCAGACAAACCAAGATGACATGAAGAAGAACAATAGCACAAGAAAGGTAGATGCTGCTATGACAAATATGATAGCACCCTTCGAATCAATGTTAACAATTTCCTTATCAGAATCATCTTTTGCTGTTTCAGAATTTGAAGATTCCTGGCAAAAGAAAAGAAATTTATATGCACAAAATAATACACTTGAAGATGCACTAAAGCAAACTTGAATAAATTTTTATCAGTAAATTAAATGGAAAAAAGAAGGGATACTCTTTTACTCCATTTTAAAATTTGTAAAAGTTAGGAGGTGGTGTTTGTTTCAAGGAATATAGTTATATTCCAAGGAGTATTATTATCAGAAATGCCATTCCTAGGAAAATTAAAAAACACGTTTGATTATAGTTTAACATATATAGGAATGATCTTCAAAATTCAAACATTAGAAGGAAAAAAACAGAGGAAGCTACTAGTTGAGGTATATAAAAAATTCCAATATTCCCATGGGAACATAATATACCCACATGTCACCACCATGGAATGAAAGTCAAGTAAAATTTTGACAATGACACATTCCTGGGAATCAACTATGCCTGAGGCAAAACTTTTAAAACCTATATAACATGGAAATATTCAAATATTACATTCCCAAGTTCATTCTCAGGAATAGTTTTGCAAAACATGAAACAAAGACACTCTATAGGATATCATCAGGGGCTACAACAAAGGAAATCAAAGATACAAGGAAATATAGATTAGTAGTTTAGTACACATGCCATGTCAATCTGTCTTTAATACATTACCCATTTCAGCACTGTTCAAATATTTGGAGATTTTTTCTTGATGAAAGCATGTACTCACATCCAGGAAAGTGCTTGCTTAAGGCATCACAAAAATACATTTAAATACATATAATAAACGTTTGACGATGATAAAAGGTTGCAAGGAAAAACCTTGGGACACAATTCATTATATTGCTCATCAGATTTCTCAGAAGTAGTTAGATCTGACCATAGTGAAGCACATACAATTGTTCCCACAGACATAAGCCACAAAAATGCAACTGAGACGTCTACAAGTGGGCGAGGTGGAGCATATAACAAAATTTCCACTGCAATAGACAACTCAAAATTAACCATCTGTAAGTCAAGTGGAAAATAGACCTGACATCTACAATGAATAAGCATTATTTTATTAAACCGGCCTTTTCTTTCTTGTCCCATTTACTCAAAGGTTGTGTATGAGTGCATGTGCATACCAACTTTCACATGTTTACATGTATGTAAAAGGAGCACAGCCCTATTAAAACAACACATGGTGGTGTTATTAACGCATGATATAAACATCTAACATGATAAATTAATTTGGTCCATGACACAAAATAAATCAACACATTTCATAAGTACACTAAAAATATATTACAAAGTATAAGAATATTTAAATATATCCAAAACTAAATAATTTATATAAATCTGAATACAAAAATGTTAAGCAGCACAACATATATTAACATTTCGTACAGGTGTGCAGCAGTCAAAATTGTGTGCACATGAATAAAAATACAAGGTTCAATATTTCAGTCAACTCTTGGTTAAGCCATTTTGACGCAATTTATGAATGAAATTGAGGTGGTTTGACTGGTCAAATTGTGACTGGTTCAAATGGTTTGGTTGGTTTGTAAACAGTGTAGTAGCTTAGAAGATGGTTTTCAACACAATTGGTTTGGTTGTTTGGACGCCTGAGCACATTGGCCAAGAACCAGTTCACTATAAACTTCAAATCCCATTTGAAAATGTTTCCTATAACCATTTTGATGCTAACAAACTACGTTGAACATGAAATGTTGAAAATCCTAGATTATTTCTCTAACATTCTAGAATGGATTGATGTGTTTCTATAAAGTTTTCTTCTAAATTCTGATGTGCAGATCCTTCAAAATAATCATCAGATAATCCCTTAAAGAATGCAGGATGCCTGCAACAACTTGAAAAAGTTGGTCCAGAAACCAGTATGCTAAATCTTAGAAAAACTTGCATCTTCATAGTTCATATAAATAATGAAGATCTCTAACAGAAGAGAATATTTTTTGCCTACAACATCAAGCTTAAATCATCAAAGTGTAAGAAATCAAATTTTAGAAGACTAAAGACCTAAGAAAGTTAGTTGAGAAAGTTCATTAGCAGAACAACTCAAGTGGCTTTAGAACAAAATATACTAGCATACTGACTCAGTAAAGGTGCTATTCATTACAACAGCTAGATGGCTAGTTATGTTTCAGAGATGAACAGTTTGAAATCAAAGGTCCAACGGCTATATTTTGAATATTATAAAAAGCATCTCAACTTGAAAATCTAAAGGTGAGAAACTTGAATTCCTATATAACCATGTACACACTCTCCAAACCTTCTGAACTTTCTCTTCTCTAACTACCTTCTTAATGCTTAAGAACCTGTCATAGGGGTTTGTTCAAAGCTCTAATGTCTACTCTGTGGGTGTTTCATGAGCTTCTTAGAGTGTAAAAGCATAAGCACTGAACCATTTCTTTCTTCTCCAACTAGGCAGGAAATAAACTCTTCAATGAGTACGAGAGGAGAATAACTATCCTCATACACACCTTACTAACAACAACAAACAATCAGGCATCATCCCCTTAACCTAGTCAGGTTTATAGTCCCAAGCAACACCATTGAACTCAAAACCACATCTTACTATGGGCAAAAAAGAAGAAACAACAAAACAAAACAAAAAATTATGTGCATTTTAGAAGTATATGACCATGTTTAATAGATATATAAGCCTGAATACTTTTTCTCGAAAACATTAATAGTACAAATAGATGTTCTAAGAATTGAAGGACTTACCTTTGCTTCCAGATGTAAAAGACTTGTTGAAAGCTTCTCCTGTTGAGTTTGTTATCATCACAACTGGAATTGAAATGTTTGCCTCACTGCTATTGGAGCAAACCATCTCAAAGAGATCTGACAACAAAAAATAGTTAGATATAGGATATAATATGATCATATAAAACTTTATCAACAATAACATATAAAAGAAAAGAGAGTAAGCCATTAATTACAAATGAAAGCGATGTTTCAAAAAGTAAATTATAATGCTAAAACATCTGGATATTTAATGTTAGTATAATGCAAGATGAGAGAAAGGGTGGGAAAAAGGACGTATCACTTTGTCTGTGCCTAGCTGCGTTGCCTTACTACTCTGATTTCATCTTTTCATTATGTATTGAACAATCAACATTGTATTCAAGTTTTATCTACAGTTTAAGATACATGACTAGGCTTCGGTATAAAAGAAGTGTTTGTGCAGCTCACTTTAACGTTGACCATAAAAGAGTGGGGGAACGACAAGCCTACATATGACACTTGTACAGTCTTACAGACCCTCTAAAAATCAAACAAAAATGGAAACACAGTGTGTGAAGCACCAAAATGAACCTTCTGCATCGTTTATCACCAACATGCCAGTAGCACCTCCAGACTGTGCAAATGCAGCTTTAGTTGTGAAATCACAACCCCCACGCACACAGAGAGCGATTGATCCAGATAACTGTAAGAATTAGAATGCACAACTCACTCAGAATACATCATGAGAAACATTTTCAAGGGTAAAAAGACAAGACTATAACAGAAAACATTTTCAATCCATCAGCCCCTCTATTACGATAGAACGTTTAACTAGTCCGGAAATTTGGCACATATGAAGGCGATAGATACAAAATAAGAAGCCTCATTCAAACTAAGCATTGAGATCCTTGGGGGAAAAGTCTGCTGATTCGCTAAAATATGTAATTAATGAAAAAGACGAGAACGTTGATCAAGGGAAGCAGGTGCAAAAGGAACAAACGAAAGAAAGGAAGATAGAAAAGAACCTTTGAAGTTGAAGTGGAGCAGCAGTCAATAGGATTAGAAAAAATAGCACGAGTTCTGACGCTATTTTCAGCTTTCTCAGGCAATAAAGAGCCAAATCTAGCAGTGACGCCATTGTAAACATGACCTTCCTCGCCATCAATCCAGTTATTCACCTTGACCTGCAGTAAATAAAATAGTGATCGTGTCTGTTAATGCGATTTTGGATGCGACAGATGCGAAACAAATTGCAAACAATAGACGAGATTGAAAAGGAAAAGTCGGATGCTGAGTAGTTGCACCAGCAAGAGATAAGAACAAAATCCAGATCCAACAAAGAAAACAGGAATTGATAGAAATACCAATTGGAAGGGGTTATCGCACGATTCGGACTTGGGAGCCCTCTCGTCGTCCCGTTTCGCATCGTCAGCGCCTGCCGCAATCACAAGCAGCAACAGCAGCAACACACGGAGGCCAGCGGAAGAACACGACGCCATCGTTGCGTTGCCACTTGATGAAGACTCTTAGCCGCTTTGTATTTTATTCTTTTCTTTTCTTCTCTTCTCTTCTACGTTTTCTCACACACACATGGAACAATCAACACTAACAGAGCAGGGACGAGGGGTTCAATCGTACAACTCACCCCAAAAACCAAATTACTCACTGTTACTGCTCTTCACTGCAACCTGCAACCTGCAACCTCCAACCCCCAGCTCAACTCAACTAACCTGCAACTACAATTACAAATTTTTCGCTTTTCTCTTCCTATTTTCCAATTTATAATCATTAATTAATACTTGCCCGCGATGCGTCAATCGTCACCATACCTGGATTTATCACGACCCAACGGCTACGATTCAATTAAGTTTTATCCAATATGTCCAATCACACGCAAATTCGCTACTCCGTTCTTTTCTTAGCTTCACTCTCATTCTCATTTGCATAAATCCTACTGTTTACTCCTTGTTTCATTTTGGCAATAAATTTTCCACATGTTCCAATTGACCAAATATAACTGCTTTTTTTTTTTTTTCAAAACGATAATATAAATAATTTGTTGTAATACTTTTTGTGTATATTAAAAGTAATTTTTTATTAATAGTTAAAAACTAATAATTTTAATATGTAAAAGAATTATTAAAGTGAATTTTACTTCTTTCAATAAAATATTTTTCGTAAACATGATTAAAAATCATATTTTAATCATCTTAAAGAGATTCAATTGTTTACTAATTATGTTATATTTTGTCGATTAATTTTAGTGATACATGTGAAGTATTACAAGTAAGGGTCTTTTTAAAATAATTGTTTGTAGTTTTTTTTACACTAAGGTATTTATCAGTTTACAATCATAAACTAGTCTCTTTAGAGGGAAAAATCAACAAAACATGTAAAATCTTTTTCCCATTAAACCTAAATATCTAAATAGAGATCAAATCATGATTATCATGTTTAAATAACTCCCTTATTTTCTAATTATGTCAAGTCTTATTGATATTGTTAGTCAACTATTCATTTAAAAAATTATCATAAAGTACCCTTCACCCTAAATCTTAATATTATAAATTCGTCATCGGTAATTGTGGGCATTCAATATTTCTCTATAAAAAATAACAATGAAGTTTGACAAATAAATTGAGAGGATTCAAATTTCGTACTCATTCATTTGAGGAGTGCCTAATCTTATCTACAATTTTAGAGCCACTTGAATCAACTCACCTTACTTAATTACAGTACATGTAACCACGACTATTTTATGCTGTATTTAAGATTAACATATGATAACATCAAAACATAAGTAAATGATGTTAAGTAGTTATCATTTGAGAGATGACAAAACAAAAAGGGTCACGACAGAATATAGTGCGTTTAAGAATTAGAAAAGATAAATATATTAGCATGTACACTTTTATGTTGCGAGGATATTAGCATTTATTCACACAAACATTTATTACCAAAAATTTGAGCTTTAAAAAAGTTGCATTAAAAGGTAAAAAAGAAAAGTGTCCCAGTTGTAGTAGAAACAAGTTAATGAATCAAATAAAGCCCATAAAATGAATCATTTTAAAATTCACAGAAAAATAATTTTTGATGAAATTAAAAGACATACATATTTGGTTGATATTACTTTGTAAATATATATTAAAGCAAACATGATTAAAATGAATAGTGTTAGCAGTATAAAATATGTAAAATTACAGAGAAAATAAAGGGGTGGGATTGTTAATTGAATTAAAAGGGGGGCGGGGGGCAAAATGGGGAATGAGTGAATAGCACTAGAAGCGCAGTTTGTAATGCGGAGTTGTGGGCTATCCATCATCACAGCGAAGCCCGCCTGCTCCCCTCGAAAATCCAGAGCACTTCTCGTTTGCCCTCTTTCATTCTTTCTTATCGAATTGTTGCAATAATGTCTGGTTCGGAGGACGAGGGAGGAGAAGAGTACCTGTTCAAGATCGTCATAATCGGAGACTCCGCCGTCGGCAAATCCAACTTGCTCTCTCGTTATGCTCGCAACGAGTTCAACATGCACTCAAAGGCCACCATAGGCGTTGAGTTCCAGACTCAGTGCTTGGAAATCGATTCCAAGGAAGTCAAGGCTCAGATTTGGGACACCGCCGGCCAAGAACGCTTCCGTGCCGTCACCTCTGCCTACTACCGCGGCGCTGTCGGTGCTCTCATTGTCTATGACATCAGCCGCCGCACCACCTTCGACAGCGTCGGTCGCTGGCTCGACGAGCTTAAAAGTACTTCCAACTCCTTTTCTTCTTCCACCTATACATTCTAGATCTGATCACCTCCTCCTTCTATTTCACTCTATTACATTCCTATACTTTCTAGATTCTTTTTTGCCTTCCCTTACGAGCTTCCGATCTCATCATACTCATACACACCGTTCTTTTTACTAACATTTGCTCACTCTCACCTTCTTTAACTTTTCTGTTTGATCGTAAGTTTCGTGCTCCGATCCCGTCCTCACCAGTCTTCTTTTTCCTTTCTTTCAGTTCCGCTCTTAATTTCTTGTATGATTGCTATTATTAGAGTGTAGTTGTGCTCTTATATTAGCAGCGTGTCTGTGTCTGTGCACTTTTTTATACTTGTTTAGTTTTATCTGCTATCACCTTCATGATTAACCTAGGAACAGTGTTAGAAATTAACAGTGGATTGCAATTTTCTGTTTTCAAGCTGGATTTGTGCTTTAAGTTGGTGTGATTGTGTTTGAATCATTGTCTGTGACTCTCTATAAAGGATTGAAAGAATAGAGGAAAGAAGGTCATAAAAATAAAAACTAATACAGGCAAGACATGTTACGTTATCAAGTAAAGTAACTGAACCTGTTTTGTCCTGAAAGTAAATCTCATGCTCATTACTCACAGAATATTGAAATTGAAAAGTGTGTTTATGATGATGCAGCTCATTGCGATACGACTGTGGCGATGATGCTCGTGGGGAACAAATGTGATTTGGAGAATATAAGAGCGGTGAGCGTTGAGGAAGGCAAAAGCCTGGCTGAAGCAGAAGGGTTGTTTTTCATGGAAACCTCTGCCTTAGATTCCACAAACGTGAAGACGGCTTTTGAGATGGTTATTCGAGAGATATACAACAACGTCAGCAGGAAGGTCCTCAACTCCGAAACGTACAAGGCGGAGTTGTCTGTCAACAGGGTCAGCCTCGTCAACAATGGGGCCGCCACATCTAAGCAAAGCCAAAGCTATTTTTCTTGCTGTTCAAGATGACCTTTTTCTACATTCAATTTGGTTTTCGTTGCTTGATTAATTAAATGGGTGGCTTGGCTGGCTATGATTTGGTCTTCTTCCGTTACAACTACAAGACATATATATAGTAACCAAAATGTTATCATCAATTTTAAGAAAACGAACGGGTATAATTGTATAATTGGGGTACAAAGAGCTTGTAATTGCATTGCAGCAAATCAAAGTGGACATCAATTCTTGTCAAATGTCAATTTCATTTCGTGGCTTGATTGTTATTTTCCTACTACTTTTCATTTTGGGGCTCCTCTTGCTCTCTCCTTTCCAGTTTCCACCATTTTCGCTCCCGGGAATCGTTCCCTTGTTTCTTGAGCATTTGATTTGGGGCAGAAATTGCTCTCCCTGTTTGCTGAGTTTTGTTTGTTGTTAACAGTTGCACTTTCTTAGTCACTTGCCTAAGTTTTGTCTCTACTCTTGCATGTTTAGGTAATTTTAAAAAAAAGAAATAAGTGATTATTTTTTCAAAATAAACGAAAATAAATATGCACTTTGTTAGATTAATTTTTCAGCTCATTTGCCTCCGGAATAGCAGTAAGAGTAATAGTGTGTAATTTGAAGTTTTCAAACTTTCTAGGACCAGAAGTTGCCTTCAGTTCGTGAGTTTCTTTTGATTTGACGGATATTTGTAGAAGGTAATAACTTTCTTATGATTTCATAAACGACGTCCATAAAAGGGTGCCTGTATTAACTACACAATTAAAATTATTGGCTGGCAGCTGTTTAATTTAATCGGTAATGGTTTTATAAATTTACAATTCATTACTTTATAAATTATGAGATAAATTTGGATAAATGAATAATTATGTCAACTGATGCTTAGATATTTGATTTAAGAGTGTACTATTTAATTGATCTTTTAAATTATATTGATGTAGATTATACTTATTCTTACTTGGTTTAATAATTTTTTATTAGATAATTTAATTCTAAAATCTAGTGTTAAATTAAAAATTTAAATCACATGGATCATATTTATAGAATTTTAGATAAATTAAAAATTATTTAATATATTATTCACATTTATCAAAATATTGTAATATATATTTTTAAAATATATGTACCTATTAGGGTACCCGGTACCGAGTACCCTTTAGGTATTCGGTACTGAGTACCCTCCAAACCAGATATTCCTTAAGATTCTCAGGTCTCGGTACCGAATAGTCACCATTTACCACGTGCATTAAATAATTAATATGCACTAATCTGAAGTAATAACGAGGATTATACTTAATCAAGAGGATAGTCAATAAGGCCTAAGTTATCCAGGCCCATCGATTAACAATTGGCTATAAAAGGGAAGTACACAAGATCATTACCGATTCTCGATGTCATTCTTACTAAATATAGTAATCTCGCTTACGTAATACCGAATACTTACTTTACCATCGGAGTGCCTTTGCAGTACCCTCCTCACCCTCAATTGATCACACCTCGGACAGATGAATACTTCCAAGACAAGAAGGCAGAAGACTGCTCTACAACCCATTCGAGTCAGAAGACTAAGGGTGTTCTCATATCCGGGAACATTTTGGCGCCCACCGTGGGGCTCGATTCAACCAACAAGAAAGATATTATGGTGCTTACAAGAAGTCAACAAGAAGGACCTATCGAGTGAGAGAAATGTATGACGGTGATACTACCCCCAACCAACAACCCGAAGTGGTGGTAGAAAGGATGAGCCGGGAAGACCTCTCTTACGTCATGAGGCAAATGAAAGCCGAAATAAGCGAGCTGCGAAACGAGAGAGAGAGATGCACTTTGGAGTTATCGGCATTGAAGAGAGAAAATGCTAATCGAGAAGTGAGATCGGATCGTACATACCAACTCATACGACTCCGATTTCTCAAGAACAAGGGGATTCCTCTGCTCTGCAAACTACAAAAACAAAAGCCCCACCACCGATGTCGACTCGGACAGTGCGCCGAAATCCCTTCATCAGCTCTATCATGGAGGCAAGACTGCCTGAGGCCTGGAAAGGTCTAGTGTTAGAGAAGTACGATGGCACGACTGATCCCGAAGAACATGTAGACATTTTTTCGACGCAAGTTGGTCTCTACACTGACGAGGATGCACTCATGTGCGACTATTTCCGACATCTCTCGGGGGACCAGCACTAAGTTGGTTCACCCGAGCTTCCCCCCTCTTCGGTTGACTCATTCACAACTCTTGTCACACGCTTTAAGCTTCAATTTGCAACAAGTCGGCCGCATCAGTTGACCTCTATAGCATTGGTGAATATTCGTCAAGAAAGAGGAGAAACTCTTAGGGCATTCATGGACAGATTTGGTAAAGTTGCCCTCTCCATTCGAAATCTTGAGCCAGCTGTGGCTATGCATCACCTATCCACAGCTCTTAGGCCAGGACCCTTCGTTAATAGCATCTGCAAAAAGCCTCCGTCGGACTTAGATGAACTCGGGGTCCGGCAACCAAATACATGCGAGATGGAGGAACTAGCCGAATACCGAAGCCGGATAAGAACCGATCAAGGCTCCAGTAGAAGAGAGAGTGAAAGAAATAACCTAAAAAATAAAGAAAAAGAAAAAGGACTTGTTATTGACGGGGGTCAACGAGAGGACCTCGGTATACAAGCTACACTCCCTTAAATACTAATAGGGCAAAAGTGCTAGACCAAGCACTTAACACGAAATAATGACCATGCCAAGAAGAGCAAATACCCCTCCCGGAGTGACAAGATGAAAGTATGTAAATATCACCGAAACGGGGGTCATAATGCGAAGAATGCGCGAGCACTCAAAGATCGGATTGAGGATTTAATTAAAGCGGTCATCTCCATAATTTCGTGGCCCATCCCCCTTCCGAGAGGAGATAATCATCGAGGTTCCGGACATGAAAGACAAAGAAGTAGGTCTAGAGAACCTCAAAGGCGGCCATACGAACCGGAGAACCAACCTCGCCGAATTATTAACACAATAGCCGGTGGCTTTGCGGGTGGAGGCGCCACCAACTCGGCTAGAAGACGACACCTAAGAAATGTGAGATCGGTAAATCACATCTCTTTAGGTAGTCGGGTTCGCATCCCCCAATCACATTTACTTGACCGGGATTTTCAAGGGGTAGATCCCGTACAAGATGATCCTATGGTCATAAGTGTAGATATTAATAATTGTACGATCAAGAAAACATTGATAGACCAAGGTAGTTCTGCGACATTTTGTATTGGAAAACTTTCCAACAAATGGGCATACCGAGAGGAAGAACTCGAGAGAATACCATGAACCTCTGGTTGGGTTTGCGGGGAGAGAGTCGAAACACGAGGATGCATTGACTTATACACTTTGTTCGGGTCTCGAACGAGAAGGGAAATGCATCAAAATAACTTACACAGTGGTGGAAGCCAACACTTCCTACAACATACTCCTCGGACGCCCTTCTCTCAACAAATTAAAGGCCATAGTTTCGACTCCACATTTGGCTATGAAGTTTCCATCAGACCAAGGTCGGATTGTAACTATTCATGCCGATCAAAAAACCGCCCGAGAATGTTACTTTGCAAGTCTTCGGGTCAGACCGACACCTCGGGAAGATGTGAATATAGTATCCCCTGAACTCAACAATGATATGAAAGATATAGAGCTTGATCCTAGGATCGATGAAGGCCCCCGAGTATAACCGAATGAAAGAAAGAAATCAATACAGCTAGGCGTCCTTCAAGGACAGGACACATACCTCGGCATCGGTTTAACTGATCCTGAACAAGATATCATTCAAGAAGTTCTGTGGAAAAATAAAGAACTCTTTGCATGGACCGCTGCCGACATGCCAGGCATTAATCCAAGTTTTATGTGCCATCACCTATCTGTATACAAAAATTCTCGCCCGATAGCACAAAAGAAGAGAAAAGTCGGGGGAGAAAGAGCCAAGGCAATTAAAGAGGAGACCGGCAAATTATTGAAAGCAAATTTTATCCTTTGGTAATTGGAGAAGTATGATGCCACCTCTCCGTCCACCCATTCATATCCTGGAATTGTACATGGTGGACATGTCGGCCTCTCCCTAATTGGACTGACGATGGGTACCATCCCTTCGGCGGAGGCAGAGGATTCGGCAGGTTCATTAGATTCACCTACAGCCCTAATGGGCTCCTCGGCCTCGTCCACTACAACTCTAACAGACTCAGCCCTATCCCGGTCATCGGCCCTATCTGACAGTGAATCTTCCCATTCTATTGAGTTCACCATCTCGGATAAAAATATTTATACCTTGAGTTTACTTTGAAAAGAAGATCTCAGTTTTTAAGACAGCTTGGCGCACAAGAAAATTATAACACTTCGGTACAGAGCAAAAGGTAGAAGCAAGCAGGGACCACACTCCCCTTTTATAGAGCAAAGGGCTTCGGGCAAATGAAGAGTCGCGCCCAACTTCAGCCGTTAAGATCATCAATAGATCAACGGTTATCAAAAGAGTAACTTATCAGATCTTGGTGAACAGTAAATGCAAAACCCTAAAAGCATCCCCAATTTCCCGCCAAAATCATATTTCTCGCTCATTGCACCGAGACCGAAATCTGGATGATAAGCCTCTTCAAAATTTCTACAATTTCTTGAGGCTTCGAGGGCTAGTGTACCTATTAGGGTACCCGGTACTGAGTACCCCTTAGGTATTCGGTACCGAGTACCCTCCAAACCAGATATTCCTTAAGATTCTCAGGTCTCGGTACCGAATAGTCACCATTTATCACGTGCATTAAATAATTAATATGCACTAATCTGAAGTAATAACGAGGATTATACTTAATCAAGAGGATAGTCAATAAGGCCTAAGTTATCCAGGCCCATCAGCCCAAAACAGTGGCTATAAAAAGGGAAGTACACAAGACATTACCGATTACGATGTCATTCTTACTAAATATAGTAATCTCGCTTACGTAATACCGAATACTTACTTTACCATCGGAGTGCCTTTGCAGGTACCCTCCTCACCCTCAATTGATCACACCTCGGACAGACTGAATACTTCCAAGACAAGAAGACCGAAGACTGCTCTACAACCCATTCCGGAGTCCGAAGACTAAGGGTGTTCTCATATCCAGGAACAATATATATAAATAAAGATCTTTTGATTAGATCTTTATAATTATTCAATTTTGATTAGTTTACTAGATTTAAGAGTCAATTATTCAGATTTTTCAATCCAATATTGATGAATAATAATATGAATACCATTTTATTGTTAAAGTTTAACATTAACAATCAAATGAGTGTTAGTAGATAGTAACGCGAAGGTTTAGTGTGTCTGGTTGAGCTTTACATGTTATGCTTTTATTAAATTTGTGAGACTAGTCTTTATATTTCTTTTCAACTAGATTCACACGTTCTGAGTAGTAAGTTCTTGAATTTTATTAATCTTTCAAGACTTATCCATTTTATTGGTAGGTTTTCTTTCAATGAAGATTAGAGTTATGTCAACTTAAATTTATTGAAAATGTAAGGATAGAGATTATATATTGTTTTGATATAATTATGTATATAATTCATATACTTAATATTCTATTTTTGTAAAGATACTTTTAGTATTTAATATAAGCAGTATATGTTCTTGAAAAGCGAATAATGAAAATAGGTTTTGAATATAAGATCACATGATGACTTTAAATTATTACATAAAGACGAATAAATAAATGATATTTATATATATCTTTTAAGATTTCACAAAATTATATTCACATGATTACTTCAAAGGGGTGAATATAATTTATTTTAAATAAATTTATATTGATAAGTAGTTTAACACTTGCAAAAGCATATTTGACAACGCAATTTTGTAATATTTCATGAACTTAAAAGCTTTATTCAGTGGTTACATTGAAAAAAAGAAAGAAACAAATTGTCATTTTATACACCATACAAGAAAAGTTCCCACGAAACATCATCCTCAGCGATGTGGCTTTGACAACATGCCATAGTTGGGATCAACTCAAGATCAGTTTAATAAGAAAATCTTAAAATTCTGAGATGGTGGAGAACCTTAAGACACAATTGTGAACCCAACAAGCACTGTCACCCACCCATCCCTATCACAGTTTCCAATCCCACAACCATTATCTAAAACCTTTTCATGGCAATAAAATATAAAAGGAAGGCTTAAAAATGTCAATTTTTACTAATGATATTCCTGATAACTCAAAATAGACTTAATTGCTTCTGTAGTAAATTTTTATTTTAACATAAAAAAGAAAACTTAACAATCCATATTTCATTACAGATGAACATAGAAACTTTGATATTAAATATAAAAAAAAAAAAAAAGTTGACTATTAAGTGGAGGTTCAAGATAAATTTATATATATATACTCTTTATAATTTCAACTAGCCCAAAAAAGAAATATCTCAACAAAATACGAAATGTAGTGAAAATGAACAAAGGGGAGAAAGGGAACAAGTGCGAGAGCAAAAATCAAGATAAGCTGACCCATGATGACCTGAAGCACAACCAACAGTTGGGCGGGCAGCAATTTTGATCTTCTAGAAACTTTTTGGTACATGGAAATGAAAATGATAGAATAAGCAATATTTCTTTTCAGCTCCTACTACTTTGATAGCTATGCCTGTGACTGAAAAGGATAGGGAAAGCAGGCTTCTTATTTTTTTTCAGATACATAGATTTTGATTTCACTATCATATATTAGTGATTACTATTGAGATCGCCAATATTTCCGCATCTCAAATCCGTTCTTGCCATAGTGATAGTCTTCAATAGTTTTCTCAATTTCTGACTGCGTGTTCATGACAAAAGGCCCATACTGAGCCACAGGCTCGTTAAGTGGGTGTCCTCCAATAAGCACAAACCTCAAAGGCTTTGAAGAGTTATTCCAGACGCTAAGGCCATCACCTTGAGTCAAAACCAAGACATGGTGTGCCATAACCGGTGATGAACTTGGAGACCCAAAAACTCCTTCTCCTTCAATCACATAAACAAAGGAATTCCACGACTCTGGAATACTCTGATGCCACTGAGTTGAGGGCATCATAGAGAAATCAAGGAACATGGTTGGAGTTCTGGTGTAGACAGGCGAATGAACCCCCATTGCTTCTCCTGCTATCACTCTCACCTCAACCCCGTCTTTTTCTGCTGTTGGTATGTTCTCACTTGGAAGTTCTTGATAATTAGGTTCAATCCTGAATCCAAATAAATACAGTGATTAATGGAATGGTTAAAAACTTGGCAGTAAAGTTAATAGGATAGGAATATGTTACATTTTGTCCTTGGCTGCTAAATTGATCCATAGTTGCAATCCTTTGTTGTTTGCTTCTGCAGGCATTTCAGAGTGAATTATTCCCCTGCCTGCGGTCATCCACTGAACATCACCAGTTCTTATTGTGCCCTCGTGCCCAGCAAAATCTTGGTGAGTTATGCCTCCCTGAAATCCATTAAAGCAAACTTTAGGTATTGGCCAAATGGGAAATTACAATCAACGTTTAATTTAATGTGACTGTATATAATATACCTCTAGCATGTAGGTGACTGTCTCAAAACCTGTAAATAAGACGCAAATCAATACACAAGGAAACAGAATCTAATAAACAACGAAAACACGAGCGAAAAACCTCTGTGTGGATGATCAGGGAATCCTCCGGGGGGAGATACTGCAAAGTCAAACACGTAACCTTGTCTTAAAAATACTAGAAATGATGTCCAACTAACAACAAATATGGTACGAAGGGAAGTCAACGAAAGTACGCTTCGACCACTAACACAGTTAGTCGTAGGTTGTACCTGAGAAGTGATCCAACATTAGGAAGGGATCCAAGTTCTTCAACTCGCTTCTGAGAATCAGATGCCAAGGCCAATCAATCAATACCATAAGAGATGTTAAGAGACTAGTTGGATCAAAATGGAAGAACGGAAAAACAAATTCCCGGAAGGCCAGAGAGTTGATTAAATTAAATGCAAAATAAAAATAAGAAGTAAAAATCGAAAAAGACCTTCCAATGCCTCTTCTAACAACAGCTCCATCGCCTTCATGTTGAGATTTGGCCAAAACCTTCTTGAGAACCAATCTGGGTGTGTTGAAAGCAGGGGAATGATGAGATTCTGACATGATATTTGTTACAGAAAAAAGAGATGGTGGGCGAGTGATCCTGGAATTCAGCGGTGAAAGGTGGTGTCTTATAGCTCTCATAAGCTAGCTGGGTGTCTTTGCGTGGGACTGGATATGATGTGTATATATAGGTATCATTGAGAATGTGGAAAGAGAAGATGAAGGCGCAGAAAATATGGGTTGCCTTAGTTGGGTCTGACATTTGGGAGTTGAAATGGAGGCGTGGGGAAATATAGGGTGGGATCCACTTTGAACAATCATAATGCTGACATCAACCTCTTGTCATCGTGATGAATGAATCAATGAATCAATGCCTTCTTCTTCTTATTCTTCTTCTTCCTCTGTCACAATGTTATGTTTATGTGCACTCTAATTCACTCTTTTCAAAATACCCTTCTCAACACAATTTTTATATTATCAAATCAATTATATATGGTCTCACTATATATACATATAAACTTCAGTATATTACCAACCATCTTAATTTTATCAATTAAGTTCAGCGTTTAGATTTTCTTTATAATGTTGTACTTCAATTTATATAGAATCTGCTATTTTATTTTAATAACTAAAAATAAATGAAGAATAATAAGATTACATCTAAATTCCGACCTAACATACGAAAGATGGTAGCCACGAATTGCTCATGTGAAGTGCATCTATATATGGGATTTGGGATTCATACGATAATAATGATTTTATGACGAAACCTACAGAGATTGGTGGACATGAGCCAAACCACTAAAGTCGCAAACAATAATATCACAATCCCATGACAGAATCTATATACATCCAGAAAACATCAACAAAATTTGGGTCCAGTTTTCAGCTTCAATCCTATTAGACAAAATATGATGCATGTCAGAAGACCAAACAACGTTAAGATGAATTCGATATATAGCCGCGTAGCGTTATTGGCCAGATACTTCCATTTTTGCTTTTTAATATTACAATTATTAACGTAAAACTTCATTCTATTAATCAATAATATCAATTTATAGGATATAATTTCTACCATACATGTATACCCCTGCATTTTGTAAGTATTATAAAGTTGTAAAAGTCACAGTTTTTCTTTTATAACTGTTAAAATCACAGTTTTAATCACCTAGTAAGTTATTTATTAATATTTCATTGAAGCGAAAGATAATAAACAAATGAAAGGTAGACCACATAAAAAATCTTAGATATCACTAATGTGATATTGTTATATTTGTACAAAATAATGTATTACTTTTAACTACTTAAAAATTTTATTTTATTTTTCTTGTAATGCTTATTATTATGCTTTAGAATTATTTGACATTGTAAGTATAACAAAATAATAGCTTTAAGTATAATTTTTGTTCTCCAAGTATTTTTGGTTAATTAGTTATTCTATTTGAAACTGTTAAAAATATTATGAAAATAATATATTTAAATTATAAAAACAAATTTAGATCAGGGTTGGCTAAATTTAAGTAATTACATTCATAATTTACATTTAAATTTATATATTTATATTCATAATTTAAGTAATTATATTCAAGAGGTCGGTTTAACCAATTCTTGAATACAACATTTTTATATGGTATATTAAGATTTAAAATATAAAAATAATTTAAATTAAAGTAATAGTAATGAAAAAATAAAAAAAATAAGAAATTAAATGAGTACTTACTCGTCTAGAAAAGAAAAGATACTTAAGTTAATGGGAAAAAAAAGCTCTTAAAAATATTATAAAGTAAAAATGAAAATTTATAATATAAGAATAAATAAAAGTTTGGACCCGTATGTGGCAGCTAGGCCCAGGGTTCCCTTTGGCTCGGAAAAATAGCAATCAGAAGCATTTGTGAATTTGTTATGTTGGGTGACTCGGCATCACTTGATAACGTCCTTTTACTCTCCTCTTAAGAACATCATCGTGTGTTTTTACTCTCAGGTGGATATCAACTATGAAGGAGTTCCAATTTCTATGCATCAGTGAAAACCCGTTAACATCACTTGATTATGTCCTTTTACACACCTCAATTTGGTTGTTTCCTTTTCGCTTTTTTATTCCCTTGTAAGCTATGTTGGCTTGTCCTTCAAGATCAACACCCCAAACCTTATATTAACCTAATGTATTATTCATTAGATAAACTTTTAAATTTTATATTAATAAATGACAACTTTTTATAGCGTTTACTTAATTTTACCTTAATCTAAATGGAACGAAGTATATTGGATAAGATTTATATAATAAAATTCACTACTAAAGTGTTAATTTGTTTTATAAAATTACTTTTGCTTGTTAATCTTTTGTAGTTTTGAATATGTCGTAAATTAATGTATAATAATTACAAAATAAAAAGTAAATAATTCAGAGTTAGTATGATTGCTAAAATTGATCATAAACAAAGACATAAATGAATCACAATAAATGCACGACAGAAAATATGTTTTATTTAGCGGGTGTTTAAATTAATTCAGAATAATTTTGGCCAAATTCATTTTTATTCAAGAAGATCAAACAAGATTTAATTGGTGACAAGGAATCCGATCGAGTACGAAGATAAAAAAAATTACAATGCATAGGTCTTTCTAATCCTCAAACACATGAAATATGGTTTTCATAACCCAAACTAACCGATCAGAAGCAGGTTGTTGCTCTTAGACGACAAAGACTTAAACTTGTCTAATCATGGTGTTTTAGCTTTAAATTAAAAACATGGAACACCCGTAATAGGCTTCCAAGGTCAAGCAATGTGTGCTATCCACATTACGTAACTTGAACAATAAATTAATTTGGCTTAGTTATGTCATACCAAATGGATAAGTATTATGAATTTTGCATAATTTGAATGTAAGCAGTTTTTTTTTTTTTTCCTCTCAAACTGTTTACAGCATGTGATCATTTGACTGATTCTTTTATTCTTTTTTAACTAGGAATAATATGGGTGGAAATAATGTAGTTTAAAAAATGATTAATTCATTTTAGTTAAAAGTCTTAAAAAAGCTAAAACAATAATTAATAAGGAGGTGATCTGAAACTGAAATGGAGGGTCATTGTTTTTGTTGGGGGACCATTTTCTTGACTCGTGATAACTGACATTAAGTTAACGTGAATGTCATCTCTCACATTCATCCCAGCCATACACCTGTTTTTTTCATATCTGCAAGCAACTTTATCATGCCCTCTTGCCTGTCAGTACTCGGTTACAGTACCAAACTCCAAATAATAGTTTGGTCATAAAGCCATAATAATAGTCTTATTCAATTATGGACTTGGGTTCATCTATTTTTCCTCCAATAACAAATATTTTTAAATTTTAATTTTTGCCAGCTTGTGAATTTTTAATACTTATCAGCATCTGCAAGATCTTGAAAAAGACGGGTGTTCTGTTTTAAGCAAAAATTCTACACTATAGAAGACAAGAAAGCAAAGAGATCCTAGGTTCTTGAATTAAAGCTCATGGAATTTTGCTTTTGTTGTAGAAAAATAAAAGGAAGAAAATATGGGCGCTTTAATTGGAAATTATTGATTGGCATTATAATTCGAAGACATTTATAGTGAAAAAAAAATGAAGGGAAGGGAAAGGAGCATAAGGGAACATAATAATGGTGATGTATAAATGAAATGAAAAATGCTAGACCTAAATAAAATAAAAGTCGTGAGTAATTTGGAAACACGTCGTCGAGTGGTGGTGGTAGCGCCAGCTGGCTCACAATCAATGATGGGTCTTTCTTTTTCTTATTTGCTTGGCAAGCGAGAAAATAAAAACGAGAAATTGGTGGCATATGGTATGGTATTGAAGTCCGTTACTTTGGATACATGCTCCTGCGGTGTGGTGTGTATGAGTGAGAATTCCAGAATCAGAGTGATTGAAGATGACGATCACTATGCAGTCGACGCCGGGAAGCTCTGGGTATTTGGATTTGTATCCAGAGAGAAAGATGTCCTTCTTTAAGAATCCTTACATTCTCGGACTCGCTTCTGTCGCTGGCATCGGCGGTCTCCTCTTCGGCTACGACACTGGTAACCATTTCTTAACTCTTTTTATTGTCAATTCCCCAAGGATTTTATCTTTATCTGCTCTCAAATTTATCTAGTTCAGTTCCTGTGTTAATTGGGATTTTCTCACAGGTGTCATATCGGGAGCCCTTTTATATATTAAGGATGATTTTGAGCAAGTTAGAAACAGTAATTTTCTACAGGTACAGTCCTTTTTTATTCTCTTTTCATGTTATGCGGTTCTTAGCGTGCTAAAACCTGTGTATTACCAGGAAACTTTCATACATGATTGTGACCATTCGGAGAGTGATTGTCTGCTGCTTGTTTTCTACTTGATTGTTGGCATTATAGTTACAATATTAGTTCTCAACATTAGCATTTATTGATATCTGAAGCAGTTTGGCAGTGAGTGTAGAATTGACTGCAACTGTTTGACCAAATTGAAGGAAACCAATGGATTAAGGATTTTTCTTTTTATGTTGAAGAAAAAACTGCTTACTTATTATTTCGTGTTGGATCTTCCCAGGAAACAATTGTGAGCATGGCAATTGCTGGTGCAATTGTTGGAGCAGCAGTAGGTGGTTGGATTAATGATGCTTATGGACGAAAGAAGGCCACCCTCTTTGCTGATGTTATATTTACTCTTGGAGCAATTCTCATGGCTGCTGCACCAGATCCTTATGTTCTCATACTGGGACGTCTCCTGGTTGGTTTCGGTGTCGGCGTAGCTTCGGTCACTGCTCCTGTATATATTGCAGAAGCATCACCATCTGAAATACGGGGATCATTAGTAAGCACAAATGTGCTCATGATAACTGGTGGACAGTTTCTTTCCTACCTTGTAAACCTTGCTTTTACAGGGGTTAGTATACCAGACTCTCCTTTTGAATTGGATGTTGTAAATGTATCTTCTTCTTCTTTTTCTAATAATAATAATAGTAGTAGTAGTAGAAGTATCGTTCTCCATCTTTATTTGTTGTCCCAAAAGTTCTGAAAATTTCGTTATTCTTCTCTACATGTTTGCTTTTGGGTATTATTTCACACCAACTTTTCTCATTTTTAATCTTGCAGGTTCCTGGGACGTGGAGATGGATGCTTGGTGTTTCTGGTGTGCCAGCAATTATTCAGTTTGTTCTCATGCTCTTCCTGCCTGAATCCCCAAGATGGCTATTTATAAAGGTTCAAAACGACCTTGTTGCTTTTCTCAAGAATTATGTCTAGAATGTTATCTTGAAAAGCTACTAGTTAATGATGTCATCTAAAAATTTTATCTTTGCGTGCAGAATAGGAAAAATGAAGCTGTCGATGTGCTTTCTAAGATCTATGACTTGGCTCGCTTAGAAGATGAAGTCGATTTCCTAACTGCTCAATCGGAGCAAGAGCGCCAAAGAAGGAGCAATGTCAGATTCTGGGATGTCTTTAAATCAAAAGAAATCAGACTAGCATTCCTTGTTGGAGGCGGACTTCTGGTAATAAATTGTTTACATTACAAATACTGTTCATACAAAGCCTAACTTTCTCATAGTGAAAGGACCTGAATACTCCTTTCTGTCAGTATGTTAACTTGTAGATTTGGAATGCCATTTATGGGAAATCATAGGGTCGCTGAAAACTTTTAGAGTTTCTCTAAATTAGAAGCATATATTTGAAAGCTTTTAAGTTATATGAGCATGGCTTGCTTACATCACCATAGAGATTACTTATGCAAGAAGCCCTGTGAAACTTAAGTTAGCATCTTGTGTGAAAATATCATATGGTCTGTTTCATAAAATGAAAATTTAGTACCAAAATTTTAATATTTAACACTAAATCATAATGTTTCTAGAGCTGAAATTGTACTGAACAGGCACTGTTACCTTCTAATGTGAAAACTAAGCAATATTGAAGAAACTATTTTCATTTGATGCTTGGAATAAGTAAATGTTACTTCCAAATACATTCATTGATCTTTCTGTGCTGAATATTTTCACTTAATTTCATTTTTGAATTTATTAACTAAACACCATTAAATTAAATTTGTATAAAATCTTTTCATTCAGCTTTGAGTTGAGTTTTCAGACTGGCCCTTAGTATTCTTGGTTCAGCCTTTCCGTGATCCTGTTTTAGCTTGATTTCTGGTTTTGATTCCTAAAAGAAAATCAACATCGTTCCTTTTACTTTGTTTGTTAATGGCAATTAAGTGCATTTTGGAAGTTGGTTTTGAATTTGAAAATTTGAACATAAATGACATCAGATTATGTATGTGAATTGTGTTCTTATAGCATCCAATGGTTGTGCAGGCATTTCAGCAGTTTACAGGAATAAACACAGTCATGTACTACAGCCCAACAATTGTCCAAATGGCTGGATTCCATGCTAATCAGTTGGCTCTTCTCCTATCCCTCATAGTTGCCGGCATGAATGCTGCTGGAACAATTCTTGGCATTTACCTCATTGATCATGCAGGACGGAAAAAGTTAGCTCTTTCTAGTTTGGGAGGAGTAATTGCATCTTTGATCATCTTGGCCGTGGCATTTTTTAAACAATCAACATCTTCAAATGAACTGTATGGATGGCTTGCAGTTTTAGGCTTAGCCTTGTATATTGGTTTTTTCTCCCCAGGAATGGGGCCTGTGCCTTGGACTCTTAGCTCAGAGATATATCCTGAAGAATATCGAGGTATCTGTGGGGGCATGTCAGCTACTGTGTGTTGGGTTTCAAATTTGATCGTCTCAGAGACCTTTCTTTCAATTGCGGAGGGAATAGGGATTGCTTCTACTTTCTTGATTCTTGCTGTTATAGCTGTGTTTGCATTTCTATTTGTGCTTCTGTATGTTCCAGAGACAAAAGGATTGACATTTGATGAAGTGGAAGTAATATGGAGGGAGAGAGCTTGGGGTAAGAACCCCAACACACACAGCCTTCTTGAGCAGGGAAGTCATTCCTAAGGTGTAAGCTTGTTGCCATTGCCATGAATAGATATCTCGAGTAGCATTTCTTTGTTACATTTCACATATGCATCTTATGACTTTATATATTATATTATTTATATGTATTACTTGTTGGATTTGGTTAGCGTCTTTACTTGACTCGTAAAAATAAATGTAAATTCTTGGGTTACTCGGCACTATCCTTGAAATCTTGTAGTTCCATGCTTATTTTAACTCTTTTTTTTTTGGGTAGGGTTTTGCTTTCAGAAGTGACTACCCACTTAAAATCATGAAAATTAAACTTAAAATGGCTAGATAATTTTACTTAATTCAAGTAACCTATAAATTTGAAAATTACTGCTTTTTCCCTATCCCTAATATGTTTGGTTCCAAATTACAAGTTTTTTTATAATAACGTGAATGTTACTGATATCTTCTATAGTAAAGGGAGAGAGTATATGATTATCAAGTGATTATATTTAAAAAATCAATTATATACTAATTTACTTATTCGTGTTTGATCATATTATTTGTCACATCATTAGCTTCATATTTTTTTAAATTGTTAATATGTGATTATA